>VWZY01011558.1:45065-60230 GCA_013399075.1 Chloroceryle aenea | reverse complement strand
GTATCTAGTTTTGGAGCACCAATATCTTTCCTTTGGGTTCTTCCACATGGTTTAAGCTGGCGATGATGAGCACCTTCTGCTCTGTTATTAGTATTGTTATGATGGTGTTGGTGTTATTTGTATGATTATGATATATGATATTATTACACATCCCCTTTCTATACAACTGCTTCGTGTTTGTAAATGGTTAAACAATGCTGGATCTAAAGAATCCTAAAGCCAGGCTCCAGTGTGGTGAAACTATCAGCAGCCAGCAGAAAATGCCCTTCTGTGCCAGTGCTTATTCAAGGTGGAGAAGATTTTGCTGGTGGAAAAATAATTAAACAATAGTTTTGCTTTTACCACAGCAGCTGCCTTTCTAAATAAATATTAATGGTTTTAATAGCTGTTTAATTAAGTTTATCTCAAAAAGCAGTTCACTGAGCCACTACTTCACATCCCCTTAACCGAGGGGTTTGTTCTACTAGGTGCTGTGTCCTTGTCTCTTCTCTAGTCAGCATCTCACGTGCTAATACCCACTGCATTCATGAAATCTCATTTTTCTTCAGTAAGTGTTGTCAAGGAAACCTTCCTTGGGGCCTTGTGATCCACAGCTCCTTTCCCAGCATCTCTCACTGAACCACAGAGGTCAAGAGACTAATTGCACAGGAGGTCTCTGTTTGTCACTTTGTCTCTCAGACGTCTTTGGTCACTCTGGCCACTGGATACAATAAGCCCCATTCTCTGCTCACTTTGGTCTGTTTTCTCCCTAGAAGCTGCTGAAATGCTTTCTATTCACACAGACATTAGAGAGGCCTCCAGCAGCAGAACTTAAATCTTTAGCTCATTTATGTTTCTGAAGCAAACTCTGGTTGCTGGCCTGCAAGACCAATGCCTGCCAAAGGTCCCCACAAGGCAGCTGGAGAAGTCCCCATCACTGTCATGAGCCCCACACCAGGTCGCTGCCCGGGGGCAGGGCAGGGCTGCTCCTGGGCCATTACACCCAGCAAACACAGCTTTCAGACTGCACCCTGCCATGGCTGAGGACCAGGACTTCTCCCACCCCAGCTCCATCCCCTGCAGAGCCCAGGCAGACTTAACCCCTCGGTGTGGTTCAGCCCAACTTCCCTGCTGAAGCCCTGAGCATCCTGCTGTGAAACAGCCAGGCATTGAGTCCCCACCTCCTCCTTCCCACTGGCCTGGCACCTTTGTGCTCTGGATTCTCCCCTCCTGGCAACATTTCACATGCTGGATGAAGCTCTGGGGAGTGCTACTGCTTTGACCTTGATCGCTATGCTTGCTGCTGCCAGTGCCTCTCAGAAACATCCTATCTGCAGTGATACATCGTTCCCAGTCCCACACGCCCGAGTGCTGCCTAGCATTCCAGGAAAGGCACAACCCTTGCTAAACAAAAGGGATGAAACTNACTGGCACCAAAGTGGTGCAGAAAGCAGCTTCTTTGTGCCGGGGGTTGAGGCTCCAGCTTCAGAAGGACTGAGGTGTCCTCGTACGTCACACAGCCACCAGCCTGCCTCAGCTGAAGACAGGGGCTCTGCACGAGCATTCACAAACACAAACCTTTTAAACCTTTCTACTCCAAGTGTTGGGCCATGTAGAGGGCAAAACAGGCGGGATATGTGAAAGGAGAGAGAAGGTGCTGGAGTGTAAAGCAGTAGCTGGCAGTACGTTTTCTGGCAAGAATCCCTAGTCATAGAATCACAGAACGGGTTGGGTTGGAAGGAGCCTTAAAGATCTTTTTGTTCCAACCCCCCCTGCCATGGGCAAGGACACCTCCCACTAGACCAGGCTGCTCAAAGCTGCATCCAACCTGGGCCTGAAAACATCCAGGGAATGGAGCATCCACATCTTCCCTGGGCAACCTGTTCCAGTGTCTCACCACCCCCAGAGTGATGAACTTCTTCCTAATTTCTAATCTAAATCCACCCTCTTCCAGTTTGAAGCCATTACCCCCTCCCTACCAAATGGCACATCTCCAGATGCAGCACAAGGGTGGCAGCCCCTCTCCTGCTCCACAACCCTCTGAGCAGGGTGCTCAGCAGCACAGTTCATTAGCTGCCTCTTGCACATAATGTTGCAGAGGAGAGAAGAGATTGTGCAGCACTGACTTTCTCAGTGGTGCTCAGAATACAGGTCCCAGGAAAGAGACTGCTTCCTAGGAGGAATGACTCAGGAAAAATATTGCCCTGTATTGCCTAAATTTCTCCCAGATCACGGTCAGTAACGTGCCTTGGGAGCTTGTGCTCTGTGGCCCCACAGAGCCACATCTGGCCACTTTGGTTTCCCTGGATCACATCTGGCCTCGGGGCTCAGCCCTTGGGGGTGCAGAGATGTATCTGTGCAGCAGCAGATGCTGGAGCTGCTCTGGTCCCTTCACTCCTGCCCGTGTCTCCTGATAGCATCTAAGCACCACACGCTGCTGTGGCTGCTGATTGCCAAGAGTAGCAATCAGGCCAAATTAATAAGCAGGATCCTGGCAAAAAAAACACTCTGATGAGAATGACCAACTTGTTTCATTTGTAATCTACACCAACACTCAAATCTAAGTTTCCCAAACAACTGAATTCATCTTTTGTGCCCACAATGATATCCTCCCCTCCTCCCAGCTTTTTTCTCCTCCCTCAGCTTCCCAGCTCAGCTTTGGCTCTCCAGCTTTGTAACTGGGGGGAGCACTGGAATGAAGGGGATGTGACTGTATTTGCAACAGCCATAAAAAAGAATGAGTTTTTGTTGTCTGGATGCTCCATAAGGCAGAGCTTTATCCCAGGCTCAGACTCCACACTTGTGGCAAAGGACTTGCCATCCTATCTTAGCCCACCTTGTGCTGCTGATCATGGACACAGGTCCTTGCTGCTCCCCACAAACAGCATCCTGGCGTGGCAGCCAGCTTCTGCACTGTGTGGGGGTGACTTTCTCCTACCAGTAGCACAAATCTACCTGTTGACTGAAGTATATTAAAGATGTGCCATTGCTATTTCCCTCAGGAATTCCTCTACCATTTATCTGCAGCCAACTAAACACTCTGCAAGGCAGAGCAGTGTTGGAGATGAGCAGGATTTTCATTTTCTAATAGAGAGATTTGTTCTCTACAAACAGGCCATTAGATGCTGTGATCCCTGCCTCTGCTCAGCCAGGAAGGCTGTCCAAAGTTTGGTCTCACTCACATGACAGGGATGCAGGAAAAAAGTGAAAATACTTAAAAATGAGCCAAGAGGTTGTTGGGTAGAGGGAATATGTCCCACACCCTCTGGGCCCCCTATCTTAACCAATGCCTGCTTAGCTAAAAGAGTCAACTCTGCTGCTGCAGAGAGCGAGCAAACACATGGAGTGGGCTTGCACAGGAGGTACAAGGCTGGGCTGAAGGACTGTGTGGGCCAGGACTGCCCAGCCTGTCTTCTAATGATGCAGCTCTCTGGAGTCTCCTGGATGTGGGAGCAGCAGTTTGGGAACAGCTCCGAGATCCCCATGAGCTCTCAAGTGCACCAGAAAGACTTAAAATCTTTGGACCCAAACTCATAGGGTGTATAAAGCCCATGAGATACCAGCTGACCTCACTCAGTTTAGACAAAATCACAGCTATTTTATAGGCACTTCATACAAACTGCAATTTTATTTTGCCTCTAGTTACCCCGAAGTTGAATTATGACCTTAAGTATACTACTGGCAGTTCCCCAAAAGAAGAAGAAACTCTTCCTTCAGGCTTGCAATGCCAAACTCAGTTTTCCCTCTGTCCTGTCCACACACACAGCCCAAGAAAGACTCCCTGGGTCCAAGTGATGCTGAGAACATCCCCACTGCTTGACAGTCCTCTCTGCTCCACACCTTCCATCCTCCCTGTCCTGCTCCGGCCGGCTCAGCAGCCGCTCTCCCCCCAGCTCCTTCCTGCACATTGCACTGGGAGCTCCAGCAGCTGATCCCCTTAATTAGGTCACAAATAGATCACGCGTAAAACACTTGCACCAGCCAGATCCTCTGAAGGAAAAAAACATGCAAGCTCTGCAACGAGGGTAAAAGCTCAAGAGAGGAACGATGCCAAAGCTGAAATAACTCGTCGAAACTTTGTCCGTAGGATCCCTGTTTCTCTTTCTGCTCGACAGCTGGGTCCCTGCTCCCTGACACTGTAGCTAAGTGGTGGTGCTGCTTTAATTTCCTCTTGCTCCTGCCGCAATGCCAGATTGCCTGGATATTCGTAAACAGAAGGAGTTTAATGAAAATTATAATTAGAGCCCTGCGGTGCTCTTGCAGGTCGCCTTTACACTGGGCTGCCTATTTACATTACAAATCAGGCTGGTGTCACTGCCGAGTCTACAGCAAGAGGAGAGAATTCATTAAAAGGGAAGCACAGGGTGGGTGAGAAATAGGGGAGAAAGAAAATGATATTGTTATTATTAATAATCTAGGAAATTGGCATCTGCCATCGTCTTGGTACAACTTTGCTTCTCAAAGAAAAGCCCATTTGTAATCAGCCTGCAGTGGGAGGGGAGAGAGCCCAGCCACCCCGAAATTCCCACCTCTAACTACTGTGCAAATGGACCCTTTCTCACAGAGCAACTGGTTTTCATGGAAAGCAAAGTGGCCATGAAGAGTTTCTCTCCCCCAGCAAGACACAGAGAAATGCTCTTGGCACTTCTTCTTCCTAATACTGAGCTGTGAAGTTGGAGAGGGCCAGGGAGACGCGAAATGCAAAGCCCAAGGGATGCATTTCCCGTCGCCTTACAGCTTTCCCTTTCCACCTGCCAGATCCTCTGGCTACACACGCTGCTTTTTGCCCCTCTGCAATGCCGTGAGCAGCAGCTCCTTGAGAAAGACAGAAGCCCTCATTCAGAGAAGCACTGGAGCATCTGCTGACTCGAGGCACAGCGTCCGTCCAGCTGCAGTCACGTGCTGAAGGGCTCTGTGAAATCTGGGCCTGGCGGAGCAGGAGAGGAGATCCCATGGGAACAACACGGTGACATCTGGGCATCGATGTCACCCGGCTGACACCCGGCCCGGCTCCCACGCACGGCAGCACAAACCGGTGGTAGCCCCAGTACGGAGCAGTCTCCTGGGTTTGATTCTGCTCCTGCTCCTTTCACCAAATCCCTCCAGGACAGCTGGTAACTGTCTGTCTTCCCATCTATTTGGTGGAGCTAGAAACAACACCCTCATGGTACTCAGGGAATAGCTGGAGACTCGGGCTGATATCTGTAAAAAACTTCTTTAGTATTTCAGGCTATTTCTGCATCAGCAGAAACCTCATCATCACTGCAATCGTGTTTTTATTGGATGTCCACCTGCCCACAAAAAGAGGTGGCTTTTTAGGCTGGGGCCATCCCCCTGCTGATCAGAGCACCAGCCACCCCACCTTTCCCACCACTGCCACGCTCTCAAAACAGGGAGGCAAACTCCCCCTGCTCCCATGCCTGCACCCACCCCCGTCTCAGCCCTGTTGATGTCCAACCAAATCCCAGCAGTGCCCAGCAAAGAATTCCCAGTCAGCCCCCCTGCCAGGCCAGCTCAGCCACTGGTCTCACCTCACCCTCTGAGGCCAGAGGACATCACCTCAGCCTGACAAAGCCAGGATGTTGGGGCAGAGCAGACGAGCAGATCCTTGGATTTATGCAGCAAAACCAGCCCGGGAGACTTTTCCCTCTGCACCTCATGGCAATACACAGAAAGTTTTCAGGCAAATTAGAAGCTGGGGGTATTTTAGGAGTTTGGCTGTGTTTTCTGCACCCTATTGTCAGGGTTCTAGAATGACCCATCCTCTGAGTTCCAGCCACGGCTAGTAACACTCTGGTGTTTGTGCTTTGCCAAAGAAAACAACCTCCCGTAAAACATGCTTGCTTCAGTTATAAAAAGGACAAAAGAACCATTTCCCTCAAAAAGCTATAGCTGAAAAAACACATAGCCCTTTTTTTTCAGCTGAAAAATAAATATCAGTGAAGAACTACTGACCAGCTCTCCCCTAATGAATGTCCTAGCAAACTTCCAGGCTTGTCAGCAAAGTGCAAAATGAAAAAGAATTGGGAAGAAAAGCGTATTTTGGACATGAAAACCATTTAGTGGCCCAGCCTCTGGTTCCAGTAAAATGCTTTTGACAGGAAGGCTATAAATTGGAACAAACAGGAAAACGACTGTTTTGTTACAAATAGAGACTGTCGGAGGCTTCTGGGGTATTGCAGGAATTTTGCAGCAACCACAATCCCCACAAACAAGGTCCCTTCTACAAAGTGGCTTGAAAATGAATCAGTCGCTATTGACTTTCATCTTCTGATTGCTTCACTGGATGAACATCGGTCACAGCTAAGGGATTGATTAATTACCTTGGTAATTACAGGTAATGAAGCTAGCTTCTCCTGCCCCCCTCAAGATATGTAAACCAGAAATATTTCCATTTGCCGGCCACTTTAGGAGGCAAAGCCAATTTTGTGTGACCCAAGATCACTTCTGAGCTGTCTCCCACATCTCAGAAGCCACAGGTTCCCTTGGCATAGCCCCGGCAGCTTGGTCCCTGAGTCTCTCAAAGATGAGGCAGGCTGAACACCTCCTGGGTCCCTTCCTTGGCTGTAACCTCCCCATGAGCATTACAGGCTGGGAAGCAGAGCCCCTGCTCTGCTTTAGAAAGTCAATAAAAGTAAGAGAGCAGAGGCACATGAAGTATTTCAAAGCCATGGAGCTGTGGTGCTGAGGGACATGGTTTAGTGGTGCCCTGGCAGTGGTTGGACTTGATGATCTTAAAGGTCTTTTCCAACCAAAACGATACTGTGATTCTATGAAGTGCTCAGACAGATGAATCAAGTAAATACCTAGGGATGGAGGAGTTTAGACACACATCTGAGGCTGAAGCTCAGCCTCTCTCTTTCACAGGTTGATCAGGCAGCTTCAGAGGCACAATCTGCTCTGGGTTGTCATTAAAGAGTGTGAGCTCATCTCTGCTACAGACTGGACAGAGTGCTGGAAGTAAGTGCTTTGGGTGGAGAGTCTCAGGCTCAAAGCATGAGAGTGAGCTGTGGTGGAAGTCTTTCAGCTCTGCTCATGCTCACCATCCCCTGCACTACTGTGTTTTCCTGCTGTACTTGAGGGGAGTTCCAATAAAACAAACGATGCTCATCAGGGATTTATTAGCAATACAGTATCGTGCTAAAAAAGACCAAAAACCCCAAGCTAAGCTTTACCAAGTTCTCCATTAGGATTAATGGCATAGACCGTATCATTTTTTGTGTGACATCCCCTTTGTGTTTGCTCTCCAGTCCAAGTAGATGATGAAATGAGACCCGTGACGTTCACTTTGATGGAGGCGAGCTGCTGGCTTTCCAGCAGTGTAAATAAGAATTCAGTGCCTTTTAAAAAGCATTATTTTTAAAGGAAAGTCCTTTTGAATGAGGGCTAGAATGGGGTTATTTTCCACATGACCAAGCGTCAAAAGGAAAGCAGCAGCCCAGTCCATGCTCTTATCACCCTCCCCAAGTCACCCACTGGATAGATTTGTCACAACGTGAAATAAGAGCAAGTCCTCAATTTATTATCATTTTCTACTTGTCCTCCTTAATGCAGTCCCTGCCAGGATGAGTTTGCTGTGGGAAAGTGGAATGAAACCAGGCCTTTCAGCTTGCTGCTAAATGGGACTGGGGGGAGGCTTTCAGCGGGGAGGGAAAATCTTCCTCATTATAAAGGGAAAATGTGCAACACAGAGTTTTCATCGGATGCTGCCCAGCCTCCCAATTAGGCCGGCTGAGACAAACAGTGGCGTTATTATATGTAACTGTTTATCCAGTGTCACTCAGCCATTGTTTATTTTAGGAGCATCATTTATCTCTTCTGTTGTGCTACCCAATTTGTTTGCATTTTCAGTCCAGTCGAGTGTCTCTGGTTTATTGTATACATCTTTTGGCCTCCCACCAACCGACTCTCCAATTAAGTTTCCAGGAGTGGCTCACAATGGCCGGGCTCCTCCTGCGCTTCATTTTTCACGCGACGTTTGCGTCCGCTTCATTTCTGCGCTGCCCCTGCCGACTTGCGGCTCCTCAATGGCTCATGGTTTATTCAACAGCAAAGCTGAATTTCTCTTTTCCCTCTCTTTTTCCCCTTCCTCCCTTCTCTTTTCAAACAGAGGCTGGTCAATAGATGCCACTTTGGCAGAGAACAAACCTCACTGGCATCAAATCTTTAGCGGCCGTCATCTCCGCAGTGCAAGAGTTTGGTGGCCTTGCGGGGACTGAATCCCAAACCCCAGGGCAGCAGCTCAGAGACGGGGCACTCGTGACCTGCTGTGTGTCCTCCAGCCACGAAAGAGGACAAAGACTTGCCGTCTATTTGCTTGTGTCACCAAAGCTTCATCCACCCATGGCCCAGCTTCCCTGCTGCTACCGCTCCCCTTGGAGGTGCGAGACGATTCCTCGTCCCTGGAACAACCATATCTTTGGCTTGTCCCTACTCCAAACTTTCTGACCAGTTTTTTTCATGTCTTTTGATCTCCTTTCCTTGCAAGGATTAACTAAAATAGAAGAGTGCTAATCCACATTATGGAAATTCAAATCCTTGCCACTACATTAAGTAATTTCAAGGAAGTTTAATCTGGCAAGACTCCGAGGTGAACTCCAGAACAGTGATAACAGTATCTGTGCATCACCTCTTCCACTAGTGTGGCAGTAAGAAGAAGCATTTTCCTCCTTATCAACACGGGCTCCAGACTATTGCTATTTCTGATGGGATCCAGCAAAACCCCACGGAGCTCTCAGCCCTGGCTTACAGCTGAACGTGGGGTTTACTGCTGTGTTCTGCCAGCATTGGGTTGCTGGGATTTCTGCTAGAAAATCTGCACGGCATCTCACCACCAGACACTGCAGCTCCACCTGAAATGCCCTCTGTTCCCAGGTTAGTGTCCAAAACTGGGGGTGAGGAACTTTACACGACCACTGGAGCCACCCTGAGGGAAACACTTGGCAGTCGTGAACCCTGGGTTACGTCTCACCAAAGCAAGCATCCCTTTGGCTAAGTGATCTGCAAAGGGGTTTGCTGCCCCTCCACCTCCTGTCACCACGAGCTGCTTCAGAAATTCATCGTACTTTAAATGATTCACTCAAGTATCCATTCAGTCCCAGTTCATAGATTGCAGAGCCTTTATTACACAGCCATATATTTAGGACCGGAATAGTTCTCAGCAGTTGTAACAGCCCTTGTCATCTAAGGAATAAAACAAAGAGCCATTATTCATCAGAAGGGAGACACAGTCTTTATTGTCTGAAGCCATGGCAGAGTTTTTATATCACCCTATCTGTTCTTTCAGGCTGTCACACAACTCAGTTTTAAGCTGTTTCAGTGGCAGCCCTGGAAGCCCCAGTGCTTCTGTAGCTTCTCATCACTATCTTCCCAGCTAATGTTGGTTTAAACTGACAGCAGCACTGATCCTGAGCACGCTGAGTATGGCCAGTGACTTAGGAGCAGGAAAATTAACAGTTCCAGAAGAGCTTCAGGACATGGCTCTGAAGAGACCTTAGAGANGAGCACCCTGCTCTGGCTGCAGATGGCCCTGCTCCCTGCAGGGGGGTTGCACTGGATGAGCCTGAAAGGTCCCTTCCAACCCAAACCAGTCTGTGATTCTGTGGCTAGGTCAGGAATAAAAGCCCCGCGGGTTTATTTAAAGCCATGAGGAAACCACAGGGAGCAATGGATGCATGTGCACTTTGGGCACTGATTATAACCAGAAGATCTGGGTTTGGGCTCTGGTCTGATGGCAGAGCATTGTGCAGACTGTAGGACCCAAGAACACAGTGAGCTGGGGGTGCCAGCTGTCCTGACCTCACACTGGTGTCCCTCCTGCAGCCCTCCTGGACAGTGCCACGCTTCGCTTGGTGGGTGTGTGTCCAGCGTGGAGCTGGAGGAGCCAGTCTGGTTGTCTGGATCTAGACACCTTGGGATTAGTAACTTTAGATGTACTCAGAATGATCCACCTTTCACCTGCCTGGGCATCTGCCTGACTTCCCTGCATTGCTGGGAAAACCAGGTCAGGTTTGGGGGCAGAAGACCTCTTCTAACATGCACATCTGCGGTGCAAACGAGCCCATTAAATGCAAACGAAGCAGCATTCACATCAAAAACTACCAGCGTGGTCTCCTCGGGCTTCTGAGAGTGTTAGAGAAGCTGCCTGCATCAGCACAAAGGCAGGATGAAGAGCACACGGAACAGATACCTCTGGGAAGGTGCCGGGCAGGGCTCTCGCCAGCTGTTTGTGCACAAGGCAGACCCATCCTTCCCTTCAACGCCTCCTCTCAGGACAGACGGGCAACTTGAAGACCCAGAATCCTAGAAATTAGCAGCCATTTGAAAAGCATCGCCCTTTCCCAGCTTGTTTTAGGGCTGGCAAACGCATCTCCAAACCACCACACTCCCTTTTCTCCACGTGCTGGGGAAGCAAAGGGCACAGAACAGCCCGTGAGCTCCCCTCGCACTTCTCCCAGCCCTCACTCTCCTCGCTGCCCAACAGCCAGTGATCTCCCGGGCTAATTAGCCAAACTGTATTCTGCACATATTTAGCATTTCTGAGTAATGAGGATAATCAGATTTCTCCCCTAATTCTGTACATATACAATAGAAGCAGGTGTGTTGCTTTTCCCGCAAAGAGATCACAAAAAGCGCGTTGTCTGCCGGGCGAGGGATGCCAACCGCCTGCCACAGCCCATTCTCCTCCCACACATGGAAATCTGCCCCTATGGATTACCCGTAGCCATGGGAAATGAGGAACTGGGGTTGCTTTGGCCAGTAATTCCCAGATCTAAATGCACTGCCTTCAAATCTGGCCAGGAATCTGGATGGTCTTTTCAGGGAGGAGCCGCAGGAGAAGCTCTTCGGCGCTGCACTTGAACAGGAGGCATTTGGTGCAGAACCTCAAAGGTGGTTTGGGTTCTGGGAAGGTGCAAGAGTTTGCCCAGGACTCAGGTCTTGGTCATTCTCCACAAGGTTAATCAGCCTATGGGCCTAGACCTTATCTCTGTGAAGCTGTTAGCTGGTAAACACATGCTTGTGGTCTCTGATGCTTTCAAGGCTTCTAAATGAAGGTCAAAGCCAGTCAGTCTTTCTTGTCCTGCTGAGGTGGGTCTTTGGTTCAGGAGGAGTTTTTCCTCCAGTCAGATTCACTCAGTATTTCCTCATCAAAGCACAAAAGGTTTCAAGTGCCCATGACTAGATCTTGGTCCTTGGAGCATTTGGACATGGTGCTTCCACCAAAGTGGGACTACTTCCTTCTTAATGGAGTATCAAGGGTCTGGCACCTCTGAAAGGAGGAAAGGATGCTCCCAAGTCCCACAGCATGGTGGGGAGTTGGGGACTCCTGAGTAGCTGGACTGAGTAGCAATAACATTAAAGACCCTGCCACATACCCTCCACAAAAAAAAACCCCATCCATCTGTTGAGCTTCATGTAGGGGAAAAGTTTTCTTGTAGACCTTAAAAGCACAACCCAAAATACTTCCAACACAAAGTTCCAACGTGCAGGGCAATACTCTTATCTAATTCTGCAGAACAATGTCCAAACCTCCTAAATGTGAACAGATCCAAGGAAGGCCAGGATGTAGATTCCTCCTGATCTCCAGGTAGGTTACCTGTCCTGGTATGGAGATTGAGCTCTGGTTACTACAGAGGTAATTTTCAGATGGAGCTGCAAACAGACAGTGACAAACTGTTAATTGTGGTGAAGCTGTTTATCCGTGATGGATGAACACACCATCAGGAGCACTCCATGCAAGGTTACACTCAATATTTTATAAGTTCTGTGTGGGTAATAAAATGCTCTATCCCCTTCTTTAGTGTCCTCTATCTCACCTTCCCTGTTCAGATGAAATGGTGCTTACAGATGAACTATCTCCAGAGAATAGCGTTTAGAAAATATAATTCAGCACCAGACACTTTAATGGGTCCAAGTCTCTTGTCAGAGTCACCACAGACACAGAACGGGTCCTTGTTCCCCAGAGAGGGGTCACAGGAGGCATCTTCCCAGGCTTGGTACATTTGCTGTAGCTGTGTATTCACCTGAGCACCAGAATTCATTTTTATGAGGGGTACTTAGCTCTTGAGGAGAAGCGTAACCCAATTATCCTCAGCGATAGTCAGTTCTTGTTCTTTCCTATCTTTGACCAGGTGACTGGTTGCCCAAGTGCTCACTAAGGAAGGACAGAGTCTGTCCTGTATCATTCTGACCCACCTTCCTTAGGTCGGACATGTCCAAGGTCACTCGGGGATGGCACAATGACGGAAAGACACTTGGAGAACTGTGCTGAGAAAACAGAGCCCGTGGCAGAGCAATGGCCTCCTAGACCATGGGCAAGCTCTGCAGGGTGTGGGATGCAGAGAGCAGCGTGAGAAGCTCTGACTCATCCTGCTCCAGGCAGCCCATCTTCAGAGACCTCACCCGGGGGATCCTCAGCTGTGTTCTTGTCTCCTTTGAGGGCAGTGCAATGGGGAGGAGGTCTGCACGGTGAGGAGCTGCCCCGAAGTGCAGAAAGGCTGGCAGCTTTTGTACACACACTTCTGAAAACCAGGGACTGGGAGGACATCTGTGTGATTGCTCCATAGGTGCAGAAAAAAAAATCTGATGGTGGACCTCAGTTTTGAGAGCATTGGATGAAAAAAAATGGAGAGAAAAAAATGAAAAAAGAGAGAAGAAAACATTCATTTTGCTGGCCTGAGAGAGCCTGGAGAGCAGGTGGGAAGCTGCCTGCAGGGCTGGCCAGTCGCTGAAAGGTGGCAAAGGAAGCTGGCACAGCAACTCCTGACGTCTGCCTTCTCCAAGCAGGTGATGAAGACAAGCTGTTGCCTCCATTCCCACAGTCTATTTTCATTAAGCCATGGCAGATGGCAGCGGAGGTCACCGCTTCCACACCGTCATCCTTTCAGTTGAAAGGTGTCAGGGAATCTGAGAACTCAATTACTAAACCTAGATTCACCCAAACAACAACCAGGAGGAAGGGGGAAAGGGGATCAGAAAAGCTGCTCTCCCAATTTCTCTGAATTGAGATAAAATCTGGGACGTGTGTTTCCCTGATAAACAACATACTCTGCTCTAACGTCCTGAAGCAGAAGCAGCCGTGCTGAGAACAAGCCACAGACACCAGGAAAATGGCAATTAGGTCCTCCTGGAAATGAGACCAAAAAGCATCCCTTGGAAAAGAGGGTTGATGTTAATGAGCTACGGCGAAGTCAAGGGAGCATCTACTGATCTTGCCCCAGCAGAGGACTGCTGCTCGCTCCTCTCCAGTCTGTGAAACCTGGGAACTTCAAGTGAAATAAAACTTCTGTTCACTTCACAGCGACATTGAGATGTAGGCCCAGAGCTCAGTTAACCCAGGGAGAGGCCAGAGCAATGTCACCGTTGACTGTTCTGTGTTGAGCGTGAGACACAAATCCAACAGGAGGTGAGAAGCAGCACTTTTGGAGAAACCCCACCTCAGGGATTTCTGCCAGGTATTCCATCATTTCAGTTCTTCTCATCCCTACTATTGCTACCTACTCTCCTATTACGCCTTTACTGCTACTGATTCCCTACTTTTAACTACAATTAATCCTTGCTTTCATAATCCCTCCCATTATCCCTGGCAAGAAGAAGATGAAATGATTCTGACCCTTATCAAAGCTCAACAGACAGTGAAGTCGAAGTCACTTGTTCTTATTCTGAAATCTCATGAACTTTAAGGTAATATTACAACCCTGGAACGATTACAGAGTATCTCAGATGGCAATTCTGCAGGGTGCTTATTCAATGAGTTTCCTTCAATACAAACATACCCCAAACCACCGCAGCAGATGAGTCAACTCAGCAAGGCACCACCCTGCAGCAACACGCAGCCTCGGCCTTCTCTTTGAGGACTTCTCCCCTTAAACCCCAACACAAGCTGGGTTTGGGGGAGACATGCTGATGTCAGAGATACTGGGAAGATGAGAACTTCCAAAGTGCACCACTCCAAGAAAAACAACACCACCAAAACAACTTTTTTAGGGAGACTTTTCAACTTCTTTACAGAAGCTTGAAAACGCTTCTGAAAAGTTCAAAATATTTGGGGTTTGGCACAATAAACCCCCCCATCATTTTCAGCAAACACTGCTAAATGCCAAAGTATTTGCATTTTTTTTTTTTGCCCAGAAATGTCCTGTTTTCTCTCCTCATGTTCTGGAGATGGGGAATGGGAGGAGGATGTGTTACTTCTGAGACAAAAGTTTCCACTTAGTTGAAAACTCTACGGAAGTTAAGCACAGGGACACAAGCTCTGCAGTTAAGGTGAGTTCATCACATCTACTGCTGCCCACGAGGAGTGGGCACAGAGGGAACCCCACAAGCATAAGGACATTAAAACACAAATTATCTCTGGGCTGGCTTTAGAAAAAAATGAAGGAAAGGTTCAGTTCTGCTGTCCTCAAAGCCAGTGTTTTGCTAATGGGAAAGGCAATCCTGCAACTGGGGCACTTGCTGCTCACTAGATCACAGGCATTGGCTTAAGTGCTTGAAAAGCGATGGGCTATTCCAGGGTTTTCCTGGAGGAAAAGCGATCACAATCTGGCCTTTGTTATCCAGTTTGTTCTCCAAGAGCTCTTACTTGAGGGGCCCTGGAGCGGATTCTTGGAAGAGCTCCATTTTGCACCCCAGCCAAAACGATCCAGAGTTTCCTTATATTATTAGCACACAATGGAGCAACGTCAGCTGCCTTAACCCCACACTGCTCAGGGGGAGAGGTTCCCCATTGGGGGGGAGAAATGGCTCCTTCTCTTCTTGCATGGTCCTGGTGCTCAGGAAGAGGACAAAGGGGAAGGCAAAGGAGCAGAGAGTGGCCAGGAGAAATCAGAGAGTGGTCAGGCAAACAGGTTGCGTCAGCTGAAATAAAACCCTGCTTCTCCAAGAAGGGTTGACTTCAATAGCACCCTGCCCTCAGCTTGGCTTCTTGGCTTGGCTTTTGCCAAACTTCATTCCTGATCTGCCTGGGTTTGGTTAAGAGGACACAAAGAAAAGTGGTTCCTGTGAGTCATTTGCAATCTTTGCCACCGCGCTGGGAAACGCGGATGTGGGCTGGGGGGCAAGGCACAGTGTGCAATGGGCCACAGCTGGAACACGGACCCCAAGCTCCATTTCCCTCATGCTGCCCTTGGGTTTAGAGCACTGGGCTATGGTGGTACTGACTCCAGCTGCTCAGGAAAGACAAAAAAA
>VWZY01011558.1:8688-29992 GCA_013399075.1 Chloroceryle aenea | reverse complement strand
TCTATTTATTTATTTATTTGTGTTTGCTAGAAAGGAGAAGCCGGGAATCGGGCCATGTTCTGAGGGAGGCCTCCAGGACTCAGCTCGGATCCAGCTGCCGCCGGTGTGCGTGAAGAGCTCGCCCCCCTCGCATCCCCCGCGAAGCTCTCGGTAAGGCGGCCGCGCTTCCCAGCCTGCCGGGCAAAGCTCGCCCCGGGCCCTGCTGCGGGTTTGCAGGGGACCTTGCCTGCTGCGGGGAGATGGTGGCAGGACTTGCTTCAAAGCTGCTCTTCAGCCGATGAGGCCTCGGTGGCCTTTTTGCTCTGCTGATACTCACGGGGAGCGGTCAGGACCGTGGAGTCGAACAGACCACGTCACCCGCTTCGTGGACTGTGTGGCAAAGCTGTTGGCAGGTTGGCTCTGTGAATTTGCTGCTACGTCAGGGGAGCAAAGTCCTGTTTCCACTTAAAGCATCTCGGGCTGCTTCTGCATTTTTTGCTTTTACTTTTCCAAGTGGAAACTCCCATGATGTGTGTCTGGGTTTTGGTCTAGATAGTTTGGGAAGTAAGAGTGTGAGATTCATCCCTGTCAAGTTATTTCCATCTTGGAACCCTAAGTGTAAAATATGTACTTTGATGAAAATGTTTTCCTAAACTAACTGTCTTCTTTGCCACTCGTGTCCCTCTGCATTGGATGAAAACAGTGCATGTTTATTTAAGGTGTCTGCACAATTGTTTACTTCAGTATTTACCCATGAAACTGAAACAGCACAGTGGCTGTGTGCCAGATCAGCTCCTAGGGCTCAGCTTTTGAGTGGCAAACGATGATAATTTGAGCACATACAACTTTGTGGGCAAATATAGCTGAAAATAGAGCTGGCATCTCTGTTACCTGTTAGAAACCTTAGAGCATGACTCTTTCCTTGACCCCTTTCCCTCATTTGTAAATGATTTGGTGGAGAAGAGAAAGGTGAGAAGCTCATACTGTAGCTGCACACTAGGGTGTTGTGGATATTGGCTGGTTTAGGATGGATGTCTCTGCTCTATGGGAAATTCCTGGCTCAGGCAGAATGGGAGTGCAGAAAGGTTTTCCTGTTCAGCTCCAGCAATTATTGTTTGCCATAGGAGCTGGAAGGTCTTTGCATATAATTTGCCTCTGGATGTTATTCTGAATGAAAAGCTGGGAAAAAGGAGGGGAAAATGGTCCAGGAAGGGTAGGGGTGAGGTGAAGGGGCAGCTGGCCAAAGAGAGGGACCTTGTGACTTGTTGCTAACATCAAGAAGTTGCTGGGACAATCCAGCCTGGAGGAAGGGGAGCTGGCATGCCAGGAATATAGCAAAAAAGACAAAGAGGAGGGCCCAAGTGTGCACAGTTTTCTGCCTGTCTGTTACTGAGAAGTCATTTAATTTTTATATCACAGAGGAAAAGTTTTCCCTTATCTTACCAGTGCCAAAAAGAGGAATTGAAGACGTGGACTTTGCAGTGTGTTTATGGTCTCTGTTTAGGATAGGAGCAAACCTTATGAATATTGATAAAAATATTTCTTCTTTCAGTTCTAATTGAATGCAGGATGACTAGAAGACTTTCCTCACTGTTAATTAATCACCTTTTCAGTCTAAACCACTTTTTTATCCACAACTTATACCTGCTTTTGTCCAATACAAATTAAGATTGAAACGTAGCAAATTCTAAATGTCAGTAAAGCATTGTCCCTTAAATTACACACTATTAAACACTTGCCAACGAGATGCTTACAAAGGAATTAAGTGCTTTGCATAAAGAGCTGTGAGTTCTGCCACAAATAACGTCTGCTTTCAGTGGTGATAATTTGTAGGTACAAAGTTGAGCTGATTTCTTTCTGAATCACACTGTCATAGCTGGTGGTGTGTATAATTTTATTTATTATCCCTCTGTGGCTGCAGTTGTTCTGCTTTAGAGATCTCCAGGAAATTGATGTTGTCACATTAGTACAAATTTTAATGTTTTCTTACCTGTAGCATTTTGCTTCTTAAAATGTCTCCAAATAGAAGAGGCAGGTTATCTTCTCCCTCCATCCCCTACTGGCTTGCAGCAGTTGAATAAAACACTCAAGTCATTTCCCTTCTAAAATTATTGCAAGGTCGTTGATCCTGCTGCTAAGCTCAAGATTTATGAGTAGTTAGTCAAACAGCACGAGAGCAAGAGTCAAAGACTCACATTCTCAGGTCAGTACTTGATGAGAACTTCAGCTTGATGGTTTGGGTTGGGTTTTTTTTTCTTCATATCTTGGCTGGACAATAAACGTGACATTTAGTAGTTGGTGAGGTTTTGAGTCAGCCTGGTGATTTCTCTGTCTCTTATTAGGTCTTAGAATGTTGTTTTGTGGAGTAGAAGTGAAAGGATGGTCTGGATGGGGTGAGGAAGAAGAGATGCTGTTTATTTAAACTTACTTTAAATATCATACTCCCAAATCAGTTGGAAATGTGAATTCCTTCTTTTTCTCTAAACTGCAGTCTTGTGCTGCACCCTCCACTGGATTTCTTTTAATCACGAGTGTTCTCTGGACTTAATTTTTCCAGGCTGTGTAGTGTCTCTGAGTCACAGTTTGGTGTTTTATTTTTTCTTAATGTGAATTTTATCTGTAGCTTGACACTGCTCCCTGCTGCTGTGTGCAAGATGACATGGGCTGTTGGCCAGACGTGACTGTTGGAATTGGAATTCCTTTTTGTTTAAAAAGTCCCAATAATTGCCTTCTTTTTCCAGAATTCAGTTGATAAGCAAACTCAATACTTCTGGACAATCACGTTTGGTTTTTATTATTCTTATTTTTTGGTGTCTTCTAGTAAAGTGCTATTTTTGCAACGTGTTCAGTGGAATATTGGGAAAATAAGGCTTGGGATTTTATGGTGGGTGGGTTGGTTGGTTTTTCCTCTGCAGTTGGCTGTGATTCAGTGGTTTTGAAGGCACGCTCTGTTTCACAGAGATAGCTTTGTAAGGTACTGACCTTCTCACCAGCATCAAATCCTTGAATATGACTTGTTTGTTTGTCTTTCTCCCTTCCTAGAATCATGGCAAGTCCAAGAACAAGGAAAGTCCTCAAGGAGGTCAGAGCACAAGACGAGAACAATGTGAGAAAATTTCAAATCATCTCTAGATTAGTTTTGGAGAATTGAATTTTCTTTTTACCTACTCCAGCTGTATGTTGTCATCTCCTCCAGCTAACATCTTTCTAAGCACTCCTGGGGCTGACTGATGGTAACATACACATTTGGATAGCTCGTATTTGCATTAGTTCCAGTAACTCTTATTTAGATATGTGCTCAAAAGCATTGCTGGGTGTTGAGCTCTGGTCTTTCAGAAGTTCTATTAATGCTGTAACCCCTGGAGTCTGTTGAACAAGTGATGTCTTGGGCAAAGCTTAATTAAAATATTCTATTTTAAGTAGCTTAATTATACACTACCTTAAATGTGATAGCCTGTGGACAGGTTCAGTTTAATTTGTATCAATGTGTTAAACCTTGAGTGGTGATTCCAGTCAGAAGAACTGAAGCTGTTGTGCTGTGGGAGCAGTAAAGCTGTTTTTAAGAGAATCCTCAGTTCAGATCCATGATTGTTTACTGCCAAACTGTAGTGTGACTGACAAAACCCTCCAAACTTTAACTGCCTTATCTTTATTCTGCCAGGGGAACCTCAAGAATTCCATTTGGTTACTTTTTCCTCCTTTAAAACAATGTGAGAGTGAAATCAAGTTGAATTCTTTGCTCTTTAATTTCAGTTTGCTCACCTCACTTGTTTCTGGAGTTGGTACAATAAATTTTATAAACCAAGTCAGGCAATTTAATAAGTATTTCTTCCCAGGCAGCAGGAAGCTTACCCCGTGTCGGGGAAGTTGTTCCCAAACATGGAGAACTCTCCCTTCTGAAATTTTCTGCCCGTGACATTTTCCTGCTTTGACTTTTGGAGCTGTCCTGTGAAAACTTCAGCAGGATAAAGTGATGGCAGAGTCTTACAGAGAAACCTTTCTCTCTCTGCAGGTTTGTTTTGAGTGTGGTGCATTTAACCCCCAGTGGGTGAGTGTGACCTATGGAATTTGGATCTGCCTGGAGTGCTCAGGAAAACACCGAGGCTTGGGAGTTCACCTCAGGTCAGTCTTTCAGGCAGGTGAGGGAGCCAAGCTGGGTTACCTCAGGGTGCATTATGGCTGTGAACACAATATATTGTTTTGGAAGGGTATAGAATGTCTCAATTCCAACATTTCCCTGGGGGTTTTGCTTCCTACTCCTCTCCAAAGTGAGTTTACACTCTGTGGCTCATCTGTAATGGGTTGGGGCATGTGCTGCACTGGTGCAGTTGTGGTGTACCCCTTTCTAGAAAGCAAGAAACATACTCAGCTGAGATGGGAATCTATGGAATAGGAACCATTCTGTGTTCTGGAAACTCCCAGTGTGTGTATGTGTAGTAGGGGCAGAGCAAGGGATAGTTACTCAAACAAGAAAGGGAGAGAAAATCCTGGAGGGAAATAGCCAAGGCAAGGAGATGGTTCAGCAGCATGTGCCTTGCTTTTCAAGGGGTGCTTTGAAGCTCAGTAGTGAGAAGAAATTGTATAAGAAATGGGAGTTTGGAAGTATTCCATATGTTACATGAAAGAAAAAATGAAATTATCACTATGAGGATGTGACAAGTATTTCTTTAGGGCCAAAAAGAAAGAAATTAGTCAAGATACAAGTTTTAAAGAGCCTCTTTGAGGCTGATGTCTTGCCATTTTTCCCCCAGTGACCTTGTAGTTAATTGGGCACCATTTCTTTTTTTTTTGTGTGCTTTGCCTTTTTATTTTTTAATATAGTTTAATGAGCAGCAGCAAGAATTTATAGCTTATAGCAGAGTCGAGATGCTAACTGCACCCATAAATGCCCTGGGATAAGGTCAGGTCATAGAGTGGGCTCTTTAAACAGTTTTGCTGGCAGTACCTGATGTTGGTTATAAGAAGCAGCCTGGGACAGGAGGTGTCCTCACAGGCTGCTCGAGTGTAACTGGGAAAACAGACAGGAAAAGAAAATTGCATAATAAAAAGTAAGGAAAAAGTTGCTTTTATATAATGAGCTAGATTAATTTCTGAAGAAAGCTGCTTTTTCTGTCACTTGTCTCCTTTAAGTGGCAATAAACTGAATGATTTTTAGCTTATTTCAGTGAGGATCTGACCACTTTCTCATACTGATCTATCTTTTTATACTTGGAGAGTGCTCTCTAACATATTTATACTCCCAGTTTCTGAGACTGGTTGCAATAAGCTGCCTTTTTTTTTGTCCCTGCTGATGTAGCAGGAAATTATAACAAGCTTTATTTTTTTTTTATTAATCTGCTTTTCAGTTTTGTACGTTCTGTAACCATGGACAAGTGGAAGGACATTGAGCTGGAGAAAATGAAGGCTGGAGGCAATAGCAAATTTCGAGAGTTCCTGGAGTCTCAGGATGACTTTGATCCCTGCTGGTCAATGCAAGAGAAATACAACAGCAAAGCTGCTGCTCTTTTTAGAGATCAGGTACCTTCACTTGTGTCCATGTCTCCTCATCCCCTGCTGTCTGAAAATACCCAAGTACTTTGGAAGCACTTGTTTTTGAAGGAGGAGGGTTGAAGTAGCAACCTTTTGAACCTCTGCTGTGGTTCTGAAGTGGAGTATCTTGATGAAAGCAAAGAATTCACAGGTTCTGTGCTGTAGGCCTTTTAGTGTGTGAAGTGGGGAGCGCTGGAGTTTTGTGGCAAGGACTTTGGAGCTTCTGGAAATCACAACTTGGAGTGGAGGAGCGGTGTGGGGGCAAGAGATGAAGCTCAGGCCCTTTGAAGGAAGCAGAGAGAACATTTAAATTCTGCCTAGGTGTTTTGGCTGCCCTGTGCTAGAGTACAAATCCACTTCTTGCTGTTCCTCCATTATTCTGCCATTAGTGCTTCCACCTCTTGATTAATCTAGTCCTTCATCTTCAAGTTGTTCTGTGGGAAGAAGTTGCCTATAATCAGTTGCCTGAAATGTGTTCAATTCAACATTTCTTTCCTGAATCTCAGGCTAGTAAAATGGTTTCTTGTGAAAATAAATTAATTGATCTGTGCAGAAGGCAGCAAGCTGGATAAATGCCTTGTCCTCACTTCATGGGGCCAGTGTGTAACTTGTGTGAGAACTTTGACCTAGTGTTCTGATTTATTTTCCTACCCCTTCTAGGTAGCTACAGTAGCTGAGGGCAAGGAGTGGTCCATTGAAACTTCTCCTGCCAGGAACTGGACCCCACCTCAGCCTAAAACATCTCTCTCCTCTACTCATCGGTACGTGTTCCTGTTATCTGATGTTGAGAGGGCTACAGCAGGGTCAAAACCTGATGCTTGAGGGTTTGCAGGTTTAATCTGTGATGATTCCTTCCCTGAATTTAAGCACTAGCAGGTAGCAGGGCTTGAATTTCTGTAACAGCTCCCACCTCCTTCAGCTGGCAGTTAACCCGTGGCAGAGACAAGAGAGCAGGCACAGAGGACAAGCTGTACTGACTTCATCTTGACTTGTAACACCCCTCAGACTGCTCACAGTGTCAGTCCCGTGTGGCGTGGCACAGCCTTGCTCTGCTCCAGGTCATTATTGACCTCTGGGGAAGAAGCAACAGACTTGCCAATGGGAGCATCAAAGCTGGACCACAGCAGTTTTGGGCTTTGGTGCTTTGGGTGCAGTGTTTCTTACTCTCTGCAGTAGAACAGAGTTAACTGAAAAGCAATTGTACATCAGGTGAACAAGTGCCTCAGTGCCTGGCCACCAGCCAGCCACTTCAGGGCTAGCTGTGGGCTGAGTGGCATTGCCCATGTCTGGGCCTGCTGTTGCTTTATTCCTTTGGTACTCCAGTGGTTGCATTAGAGTTCCCTACTGGACAGATGAAAGAAATAATGAATTTTGCATCAGTTTTAGGATGCTAATGTCAGGCTGAGCTCAGCAGCAGTTTGATCCCTAAACCTCTCATTTCAGTAGTTCTGCTGGACAAGCTCAGACTGCAACTGCCTCTTCTGACAAGGCTTTTGAAGACTGGCTAAATGATGATGTCAACTCCTACCAAGGGTAATGCCAATTGTATTAACACTGTCAGTTCCTGGCCCTCTGCTGTAGAGAAGACTCGGGTGTGATGCTACTACAGCTGCACAACTGTGATCCTCATTCCCCAGTTAACAGCTACATCTTGTTTACAATTAAAAATATGTTGTAATATCTGATAAAGGATAAGAGGAAGACAAGCACCTCTTAATGCATTTGGTACCAAACTGAAATGCTTGAATAGCACTGGAGAAGGAACTTGTAACTCAAAATACTACTTTGGTGGGCTCCAAACTAGGGAATCTTTAGTGTCTGTAAGTATCTTGGAGGGAGTTGAGTTAAACAAGGGTATTTATAAAGCTAACACTGTGTCCTTCTTTCTTTTTCTATTTTGATGTGTCCCTTTATTAGGGTTTGCTCAGACTTCTGCTATTATTCTGTCATTAAGACCCCATTAGCTTGCCCAGGGGACACATTCCTGTGAAGGATTCCCTGTGGATCCTTCATGGTGTTTATATCTTTACAAAACGAGTGGGTTTGTACTTTGGGTGCCAAGCACTTTGGGTTTTCCAAGTGTATTTTAAACTCTGTTAAGCAATTGTCATTCTTCCATGCTTTGTCAGGTTTTGTTTAATGTTTTTTAATGACTGTCTGCTAATACAGATACAATTTATTCATTCCCTTATGCCAGTGGCCAAGAGAATCGCTACGTGGGGTTTGGAAACACAGTAAACCCTCCAAAAAAAGAGGATGACTTCCTGAATAATGCTATGTCTTCATTGTACTCGGTAAGGAATCAAAGCTTTCTGGGACCTGCAGTACTATTTTCTTCTATTTTCTCCCCTGTTATGGGAGAATATAAATGGAAACTAATGACTGCAGGGAGATGTAGAATGTTGGTTGTATTTTCCAACAGTGAAGATGATGCTGGTGGACTTTTAAAGGCAAAATAAAGGGAGAAATTTGAGCACAACTTAAGAATTATGTCTGGTATCTGTTCCTGGAAAGAAGGGAATGAGGCCAGAGCAGTGGATTAAGAACTAATACTCGGGGGGAGTGGGAGGGAATGTCATTACCTGTTGGGAATAGCAGTTAGGCTGGTAGTGCTCCAAACAGATGAGCCACACGAGGCACGTTCAGTGGAAAACAAGCAAAGTGTGTGTGCACATGGGTGCCAGAAGCCCTGAGCAGTGATGAAAACATTTGAAATCCTTGTGACAGGGTGTGAAGAGATAACAGCATATGGTACAACAGTTGTCGTGCTTGAAGTAGAGGTAGTGAAAGATGCATTGTTGAAGGAAAATGGGAATGAAGTCAGAGGCAGTCAGGGATATATTGGTGCTTTGATAGACTGCGGAGTAACAGTGCTGAGCAATATTTGAGATTTGGAGTCACTATGAAATACTACAGGAAGTTTTCTACCAGGGTTAGTGGCTGTTGGTCTTCTGTAGAGCCTCATTAGTCTAAATATCCACACCAGGTTCTACTGGGTTCTTTATTCTTTTTTAAAGGTAATTTAATTAGAACATAATAGGCAGAGGTGATGCCTGAGCCTTTGAACAGTATTCCAGGTGATCTCACAGGGTTTACTACAGTGCTTACTGCTGAATATTTTCTACATATGTCCCAGATCAGAGAGAATTCAGATTAGAAACCACATCTATGATATATTGCAGATGTGCTAAGACAAAGGAGAAACAGCATTGTGTTGTCCCAGTTACTGTCAGCTGTTACTCAGATACATGTTCTCACTGAAACGTGATTCAAATGCCCTCTTGTGACCACAGATCCCTACTACAGGGCAATTTTCAGTCATTTATTATAGTGAATGCTTCCATACATTCCCAGTCCTGGTGAGGAGACCAGTTTTCCTTCCACTGTGTGATTGGTTTCCCCCCACATGCTACATTTATCCATAGACCACGTTGTTATTTTCTGCTGTTAGGCATCAGAAGGAGAATTCACAGCTCCACTGTCCAGCTCATTCTGTGAGGAACAGATGTAGCTGCAGTTGAGGTTTATCTCAAGTCTTTTAAGATTTGCTTAACATAAAAACTAAGACCCATCAAGACTCATCACTTTGCCTTTTTTGCAGTTGGTGGTGTAATTATCTCGGTGTTTCAGCATAGGACAGGTTAATGAGACTTCAAAAGGATAGGCAAGAAACAATTTGTGCTGGTATTTTTTTTTTTAATAAAAAGTTGTTTCCTTAGCTATTATTGACTAGAAATTATAAATTAAATAGCATAATATTTTTCTTATTATCCCTTCTATTTGCAGCCTCTGCATGGAAATCCCAGCTTGGTTTAACTGGGCAGATTCTGGGCAAATATCTTACTCCCAAGAACTGGAGGATAAACAGTTGTGAAGTGACTCTTAATGAATTTGCTTTAAAAAATAAACATCTTGGAATCCCAGTCAGCTTGCTTTTAGCTGGCTTCTTAATCAGTATCTCTGATCTCTGTTTGCTAAGCATCAAATGTCTTTTTGTAGTTTTTTTTCTCTTTTTAGGGAGTTTTTATACAGCCATTTTTAGTTCATTACATAATATTATTACAATAGGAATTAGTAATAGCAATATATAATTCCATGTAGTATAATTTACTATATATCACAGTAATACAACATCAGAAGCACTCAAGATTTGTTGAGATTGCAGCTGTTTTGACCTAAACAATGAAATTCCATCATTATATTGCAGTTAAATACGTGATGCATTTTTGCTTTTCCTAGGGAATAGTTCTCAGGAGCACAGGACAAGCTGCACTGGAGAATATTTTCACCTAATTTAACATGTAGTGATGAACACTTGGCAATTCACTATTATTATTGACACACAGCTTATGACATTCCCACTTTTTTTTAAGGGCTGGAGCAGTTTTACGACTGGAGCAAGCAAAATTGCCTCTGCTGCTAAAGAGGGTGTAAGTAAAAATGTATTTCAGTGTAATTCTTATAAACTCAGAGATTCTGGTTGTCTAATAGTGACGTATCTTTAAAAGTATTTGCCAGACAAACTAAATTCTGCTCTTTGCATATCTTTGCTTGTGGTGTAGAAACCAAATCCATATGGAATTTGGACTTCTGCCTTAATTATTTCTTGTGTTTCTGGATGGGTGTGCCAGGGGTGGATATTCTCTGTTCACTGAAGTGCTGGCAAAGGCCCAGTCCTCTTGGAGAGGGTCATGCAGCATTTCAAACTGTGCATTTAAACATCAGAGGGTTTTTTTTCCTAATAAACTTGAGCATATTTGCCTATTTTTCCCCCCCCAGGCAACCAGATTTGGATCTCAAGCAAGTCAAAAGGTGATTATAGATTTAACTCTGTCTTATTGACTGTAATTGGCTTTAAATGTCATGTATGTGCCTGCACTGATTGATTTAGACTTGATCATCAGCAGGCCACTGTTTCTCCTTCACACTGTACAGTAATTTCTAGGTTCTAGCTTTTAGTTCCATGAGAATTGCAATCAACTGCAGTGATCAAGTTAAGCAAGAAATAAAGAGTGGTACTTCTCAGTGTGTAACTGCTGTCTGTATTGGAGAGGCAGTAGAATGAATACTTTAATTCATGCTTGCAAACTTAAAATGCTTTTATTTTTGTGAACCTTAAAGGTGGTCTATCTTGGAGTAGTTTTAGCCTATTCCCACTCCATATACTAAGCCAAACTTGTGCATGTTTTGCAACAAAATTGTCTTGTTAAATCATCCAGACTTGATACTTAGAAGTTTTAAAGTACTTGCTGCTTGGCTTATAGAAAAAAACCTTAAATGTTCTACAAGTCATCTTCTTTCACTCCCTCCAGCAACTTCCCTTTTCAAAAGCTGTTTTTTCTTCAGTTTATCAGCAGATGTGAATAGAATATGAAGTGTAAAAGCTCATCACCTCTACTGACAAGGATCACAGCAACATTAGCGTCTCATCTGTGTTGCTGAAGCTTCAATTTTGTTCCTGAACCTTCTGTTCTCTTGCTCTGTAGAAGAGATTTAACATCTTTCTGATGTAATATCATCTTTAAAAGTACATTTGGTGTCCAGCGACCAAACGTATTCCCCCCCTTGCCTTGTCAGTAGATGTTCAAGGTGGAAAAGGGTCATGCTACTTAATTTGCCTGAAAAGATGCTGCCAGATTTTTGCTAAAAGCTGCTTCTACCTTCCTTGCTCTTTCTCTTTTGCTGTCTGGGTAAAGTTTTGGGGCTACAAGCAGCAGCCAGAGCCGGTAACACCCTCACGTATATTCTTGTGCATGGACTCCTTGTCACTGCTCGTGCTGAATATGTGCCTTTGCTCTTGAGCTGTCTTGCCTTTTTCTTTTTCTTTTGCCTTAAGTCAAATCTGTTTAGAACCACTGTTGTGTGTTTCATACTGTAATGTTTCCTCAGACCTATTTGAGATGGGTTACAGTGGATGGAGATCTCCACGCTCTGCTCTCAGAATGTGCTGTCCCTGTGTCCGTGCTCTTCATAACCACAGATCACCTCAGGGTTGCTGTTTGCATGTCTGATCCAGGAATGCCCTGTGCCAAGAGCTACCCTGGGGTGGTGTTTGAGAAATGCCCCGTTAGGAAGTGTTTGTGATGGTGGTTAGGATGCTGTCCTAGACTCAGCAGTGGTGAAGGTGAAGAAGCGATTTGGCTGGAAGCACAATTGTATCCAGATCTTCCCTTTCTCTGTTTACAAAGTGAAGCACTTGAGGATAATACAGGAATTCTTCCTCATTCTAGTGATGACTTCACTTGGAATCATAGAAGGGTTTGGGGTTGGAAGGGACCTTAAGGATCATCTCATTCCAGCCCCCCTGCCATGGGCAGGGACACCTCCCTCTAGACCAGGTTGCCCAAAGCCCCATCCAGCCTGGGCTTGAAAACATCAGTGTTATTCTCTAGCACAACTGTTAGTCTTAGCATATTATGCTCTTTATTAGGTTATATAAACAAACTGCCAGGTTTAAAATCTTTTTCAAAGATGGAAAAATCCCCTTTCTTGTTTCTCTTAAACCCTCCCAGTGAAAAGAAGCCTTCTGTGATTTGCATTTCTTACTAGGTGAAAACGGGGTTACCTTTTGCCTTTGTCTTCTCAAATAACTCTTGAACTGGTAAGGAGTAGAAATATTTGAGACAGTGGTTGGGGGGTAGAAAGGGGAGATCCCCATAGTGCTGTGGCAAAGGGAAAAGCTTTGCAAACCCTTGAGAATCTGGAGGAAAGATGCTCAAGGTGTCTCCATCCCCAGGAAGAACATGAAGGAAGGCTCACACCCAAACCAGTGTTAGCAATATGATATAAACCCTTAGGGAATGAAACTTCATTAGTCTCAGATATTGTTTAGGAATTCCATTTGTCTCACAAGCAAATTGACCCTTTGGGATTGATTGGGCTAATTCAGGAGGTAATCAGTGTAATGTGGCAGTTCTGAAGAAAAGCTGAAATCAGTCAAAGGCTTATGGTGGTAGGGAGAGGAATGAGTTCAAATGAAACACAAACCTGCTGTCAGTGTCAGGATCATCTTCTGAAGGTAATTTTGTGACCTATACCCTGGGCTTACATTCTCTGAGATGGCTCTGAAGTACAATATCCTTATGCATCATCTTCTGGATTCCAGGAGATTCCTGGAGTTTGTTGTTTTCTCTCCCTGCAAACCTGGAGCTATAAAATAATGATAAAAAAATCCCAGCAATCCTCTCTCACAGCTTTGCCTCTTGCATATTGCTTGGAAACAACTGGACTGCCAGCAATCGACGACGACTGCAGCCCTACAAGAGAGGAGAATTGGGGAAAAACTGGCCCAAAAGATCTAAATCTTAATTAATTCCATTAATAAAGAAAAAATAAGGGTGATGAGGTCAGTTTTTCCAAATACTCATCTGCCAGCATTAGCAAGGGGCCCACCTCAGCTCTTGCTGGTTGAACCATTGCTTCTGCTTCCAGTGCAAGGTCAGGCTCTGGGCATCTCCAACAACTTACTGCTGTCTGTGTCTGGTTTTAATTTATTTTCTTTTAATGTTTTCTGCAGCACTGTAGTGTGTGTGCTTTTCAGCTCATTCTGCCTGTACAAATCAAAGCTTAAGGCTTCACGTGGGTTTTGTTTTGGTTTTTTTTGGAGCTACTGCTGAGAAATTAGCCTGCAGAAGCTGTTGGCTGTGCTTTTTGTTTCCAAAAGGAAAATATAACTGACTTTTTGTTTTTGTTTTGCTTTTAAATAGGCATCAGAGTTAGGGCAGACATTAAATGAAAATGTTCTCAAACCTGCACAGGAAAAGGTAACTTTGGAATTAGTAAATTGCTTGCAGAAAGTGGTTATGCTGATTTCTTAGGAGTGATTCTTCCCTCCTGCCATGACTTCCCAGTTTGTCACCGTGTCTTTCTGGACATTCATGTGTTAGCACAGGGGAAACACTGAACAATTCAAAGCAAAGAAAGGTTAATGAGCTAATTTCCCTCCACCAGTCTCTCCCATGTCCACAAGAATGTGCAAAGTTCTTCCCCATAAGATAACATTTTATAAGTGTCATGCTGTCAGTAATGGAAGATGGGACAAGATGAAAATGCACCTTAACTTGATATGAAAATCAGTTACTAAAAAAGCCTCTCTTAGTAGGATATTTGACTGTTAAGTTCATGGTGTTCTACCCATCTGCCTGCCAGTGTTGGTTTCATTCAGAGAAGCCTCTTGGAGCCACTGTAGCTCATCTGCTGCCTCTTTGAGGACAGTAAATTTGGGGCAGAGCCTACATTTGAGATGAATTGGGACAATTTATCAAGAGAAATACCAGGTTCTTACAACCTTTCTTTGGTATTTGATCAGAATATTCTGGCAGCCAGTCAAAGCCCCAAGTTTTGCCTGCATTTGTACATGAAGTGTGGTCTGGAGTGACACTTTGAGCAGTTCCAGCCACGTTGTTGCTTCTAAGATAGTTTGAAGTAGATTTACAATTGTTAGTGCTCAAAACCATGCAGTTAACAGCACTTCTAGAATTTTGGATCAGCTCCAAAACTTTGGTGAGATCTCTTGAACATGGTGCTCTACTTACCTGTGTAGATCTTACCCAGAACATCTTGGGTTTGATAAAGCAAACCCATTTTACTCTCATAACAGAAGCAGCCTTACCACTTTGGGGTAGGAATTATTCTTCATTTTGAAAAGAATGGTTTAATTACATCACAAAATCATTTCTTGAATTCATAAGAACACTTTACATAGCATCTCAAATCACAGGAGAAAGACCCTAGCTGATTTCTTCTTCCCTAGAATTTTCCACAGCTTATCTCAGCTCACTTAGATCCATTATTTTTAGGGTTNCCTTCCTCTAACTGTGTGCCAGTAGAGACTTCCCACAGGTATCCAAGAATCACAGAATGCTTTAGGCTGGAAGGGACCTCTAGAGGTCATTGGTCCAACCTCCCTACACAAGCAGGGACATCTCTACCTAGGGCTTTGTTTACCAAGGACTGAGACTCACTCTGTTAGAGATCAGTGGACTTCATATGTCATTTTCTTAAGATCATTAGCTAAAAATTAAGTATATTTTGATCCCCATTTAGTTTGGGATCTTTTACACTTTGTTTTTAGCTGTTAAGGACAAGTAAGCTTGTCTTAATGTTTCAATATACTTTGGTTTATGACTAATTACCAATACTTTTGATTCACATAGGTGAAAGAGGGGAAAATATTTGAGGAAGTCACCGTGGGGGTATCCCAGTTGGCCAGCAAGGTATGGAGTGGCCTGCCTGCTGCTAAGGAGGCCAGACAGTAAGCCAGTCTCCATATTCTGCTGAGGAGTTTAATGAAACAAAACCCACAGCCCAGCTTTAGTCTCTGCATGTGCTGAATCCAGCCACATTCAGAGTGTAATTTTCAGTACACAGTGCCTGTTAAAAAGCTAAAGAGGTATGATACAAACCTCAGAATGGGGCATGATGTAGAGTTTTGAGACAACCAAAGTCCCAAATGCAAGGAGGAAACACCTGCTAGAGAATATGGAGACAGCTTACATTACCTTTGTGCAGCTGAACTTACTAATGTCCTGTACCCTTTTTTCTTTGTCTTCTTGTGCTGTCACTGCTTGGTAATGTGGTAAGTGCTTCTACACCTGCTAAGTGCAGAAGTTCTGCACAATTTGATACCTACTTGGACAACTTGTACAGTGTGACCTACAAGGGATCTTGTCTTTCTGCCACTGGGAAGGTCAGCACTGGAAGCTCGATCGTGTACCAGCTCAGTGCCTTAAATGTTTGGAATAGAAAATATCTCTTTTAAATATATAAAATGTCCTGTTTAGAACCTGGCAATGTTCAAGACTGAGTTCTGGGATTCATCCTCTGTATTTATCACTTAGAACAGTAACTTCCATGGGTGTCACTTCAGAATTTGTCCTTCTAGTCCAACACCAGACATTTGTAATAACTCCCCTGAGGATCCTTCTAGGAGTCATGTTTATTCTAGAAGTCAACTTCTGGCCTGTTCTACATGGGTGGTGAAAAAGTGCTACTGAAATGGGGGGAAGTAGTTCTGTAGAACAGCAGGAATAGAAATAGTGGGTACAGGAATCATAACATTTAGATCAATTTTGTCTAAAGCAATTCCAGCATTTTTGTCAAGGAAGTCTAGGAGAGATTTCAAAAGCTCTTATTGACCATGTTGGGTGAAAAAGCTGAACTGGACCTACACTTCACATCTTCCAGTGGCACGATGCCATCAAATTTACGTTCTTCACATCAACCACATAGCTGCCTGTCAAAAATGTTAGTAGTTGTGAGTGAAATTTTCTGGTGAGATGTGTTCTCTTTATCCAAGCAAGCGGAGGAAGGTGTTGTGGCTTTTGCTGTTGCACTGGGCAGAGGTGTTGGTTCAGTCCAAATCAATGCAGGGTCTCTCTTTCCCCTCTAGGTTCAGGGAGTTGGAAGTAAGGGATGGCGAGATGTCACCACGTTTTTTTCTGGCAAGCCAGATGATAATTCTGAAAGGTATTTTTTTGTTATTATTTTCTATTTCCCTTTAAACATTTAATTTCACACCCTGTATGTTCTCTGCCATGTAGTAGTAACAGGTAGGTTTTAGAGATGAAAAAAATTACTCTGCCTTTGCTTGTAATCCTCCTGTATGTAATATGGGAGGAATTAATTCTAACTCTTTGCTTGTGAAACTGAACAAAACAGAGCTTTGGCTTTACAGTTATCCCCAGTGCCTGTCCCCTTGCCCTGGGCCTGTTAGTACTTCAGGCTGTTAAAAATCTGCCTGTTAGAACAAAAGCTTATACCATTTGGAGCACTATTTTTAGTTCTTCAGCCTTTATCCTCAGTTTTTGTTTGAGCAAAGAGTAGTAGCTTCATAACTTTCTTTGTTTCTGGTCATTTCTTGTTGTTATGTTTGTCATAACTAACTTATTTCTGACTTTTCTCCCTCTCCATAAAAGGCCAGCTGAGGGAGACAGCTACCAGAACAGTGGAGGGGAGGGCTACCAGAACAATGCTGTAGATCAAAGCTTCTGGGAGACCTTCGGCAACTCGGATCCACCGAAAGCTCATAAATCTCCAAGCAGTGAGAGCTGGACCTATGTGGACAATTCCACAGAGAAGAAGAGCTCTGACAGCTGGGATGTGTGGGGCTCAGGAACAGTCTCCAACAACAAGAACAGTAACAGCGACAGCTGGGAAAACTGGGAGACCAACTGGGAAAACACAGGAGGGGAGAGCAAGACCAAAAAACCTCCGAAGGCAACAAGGAAGGCGTCTTCAGCTGATGATGGGTGGGATAACCAGAACTGGTAGAACTCTGCTCACCCTGTTTTGCACAGCTAGGAAAGGGAGGCTCTGCTGGCTGAGTGAGGGGAGGAAGTTGTACACACAACTGGAGTATCGTGGTTGACCTTATTGATCTGTTACTTTTGTGCTTCCCATTCATTCTCCATTCTTCTCTCCTGGTTTAGGGAAAAAAAAAGGTAGCAACTGGATCTTTTGTCACAGGAAGGGGGCTCTTCCCTTTTTTTTTAGGCTAGTGGGAACTGGATTCTCCTCGTGCTGTTGAAGCTGGGTACAGTGACTTTCACAACACAAGTGTTTAACAGAGAAACAGCAGCACGAGCACACTTGGATGGCACAACCTTGCATGCTTAGGTTAATAAATGCTCAGCCAGTCCTCAGATAAACTGAGATGACCTGAGGTGTTTAAAGCAAACAAAGGACAGGAAGTCTCTTGAAAAAAAACAGCCATTAAATAGCAACCCACAGCTGACTAGATCTGGTTCCAATGCCTTATGGATCACCCTGACCCTATGATGTCTGGCAATTCAAGATGGCCTTTAAGATACTTTTATTGAGGCTTAGTTTTTAAACTTTAGGATATTTTATTTTTCCTTTTTTTAAGCATTTTACAGCTTATTTTATCCCCTTAGAGCTAGATAATTATTACTTCTCGATTCCTTTTGTGTCTAAGCTCATAAATTTGAACCTGAGCTATCAAGGGATATCCAGAGTGGCTCTGCTTGCCCCTTTTGCTCAGGGGGTTCAGAGTTTGCACAGTGCTGCTCTCAACACAGCCCAAATCCAGAGCTGTGGTGTTCTCCTTTCTTACCTACACCCTCCCCCCCGTTGGAGTATTTTATGTAGTCTGCTTTTCTTCTCTTTCTTCCTTCTGCCCATGTCTTTTAGCTCTTCTGATAAAATCATGTTTTTTTTCTGCTGCTTTTGGCCTTTTGGACATCTTGGCAACGAAACAAATTTATAAAAGAAAGATTCCAGTAAGGAAAAAATGGGTGGAAAATATGAGAATGCTGGGGAGAGAGGCTGGCAGCAAGCCCCTTTCATGATGAGTAGCTGTCCAGATTTAATAGTAAGATTTAAATTAAGCAGATGTTTTCTGAATTAATCTTGAATATGTCAGACTCTCTCTGTTTCTATCATAAATTTCTCCACATTTTCTCCCTGGATCTTGTTAAAGAAACACTACTTCTGGAAGCTTTAGAAGCTCTGTGTCAGCATTAAGGAATGGAATAGATTCAGTTATGGCTCAGTTTTGACCCAGCAAATTGCTTTGCATGACTCAAACAGTAACTTCTACAGAAGAACTGTGACTTCAACCACAAACGTGTCCCGTGCATCCCGTTTTAGTTTTGAGGCTGGGTTGTAAATGTGCACTCAGCCCAAAAAACAGTCAGCTCACTTGAAAACTTCAAATCGTGGTGTCGTGATGTACTCTGCTTTACAACCAGCATGCAGTTCTCTACTGTGGACCTTGTCAATCTTAGTATGTACCTAAAAGGCCTTTTCTTCTTAAAATTAATTAATTCAAGCAAACATCTAACCTTTGAGTTGTCAGTTACCTTCAAGAATGCTTCATTTCTTTCTCTTCACAGAGGTTTTTGTGCTTATAGTCACATAGAGGTTACAAAGGAAGGAAAATCATGAAGCACCTCAAAAGTAGCAGATTTTAAAGGCCTGAGTTGAAGTATCTCTGTTTATAGCCTGATTCTGATTTCTATCACCAGAGTGAGGTGAAGCTGCTTTAGTTTATCTCTTGAAACTTCATGTTCAAAATGAAACTAAACAGCCAGAGCCCTACTCAGGCAGAAGCTTTGGGTGATGATTTTTCTTCTGGTTGAAGAGAGAGTGATGGAACACTTCCTGCCTCTTTGCTGAGAGGCAACAAAATGCTGGAGCTCCCAGAAAGGTGTTAGTGGAAGATACCAAAAGCCAGCAGAATGGCAGAAGGTGGAACTGTGGCCACAGAGCTGGGATACACTGACTGGGCTCTGCTCGCCAGGCAAAGCAGGAGCTTTTTTAGGACTTGTCTGTCCCTGAAGGCTTTACCCCCTCTTCCAGAGGAGAGGCTGCAGTGACAGCATCATCTTTAGCAAAGCCTCTGTTTTCCTGGCTCTTGCTCTCTTTAGTGTTGATGATAGGGAGGTGTGCAGGTGGTGGAACACCTCCAGGCAAGGTCTGTGTGCAGAGCAAGGGTTCAGGGATTGGATTTCTTTTTTTTTAATCCTCCCTTCTTTCTCCAAATCCTCTTCTTTGGGTTGTTTTTTGCCTTTTTTTGGCTCTGTTGTGAGCACTGTGATCAGAGGCAGAGTGCAGCCCTCTGGAGCAAGGGTACAGCTGTGAATGGGAGGGAACAAGGGGACTGCCAAGGCTTTGGTGTCCTGGGGTGCTTCCCCTTGCAGCCCAGGTTGGGAGGGCTCTGCTTTCCTTTCAATCCCACACCACCTACTAACAATTTTGAGTCATATAAGCAAACTGTCACAGGAGAATGCAGAAGGTGAAGTGACTGCTGCAACAACTGGACGTGGCAGTGGTTGGTTTCAATTTGCTGGTGTTTCACATGGGTTTATTCCTTACCATGGCTTCAACTTTGGAAAATAGAGAGCAGCTGGATTCCTACAGGTAGCCTGAATACAAAGAAACCCCAGAACTTCAAGACATTCAAACAAAGTGCCACCTGCAAAAGAGTGAAAATCTCAGCATTCCTAAACCAGGAACCCAATCTAAGAGTTAAGGATCATTTTAAAACGTTTCATTTGTGTCTTTAATTATGTTAAGAACAATTACCCTTCAAGAAGTGCTTGGCCAGCTCTCCCTCATGGCCGAGACCTCAAGGATGCTGCTGCTGCTTTTATTTTCCAGGCCAGACTGTGTCACATTCCATGGATTCATAGTGTATTTATCAGTGTAATGATCTGTGCAATAATTCAACAACTGTAGGTAAACCCTTTGTTGTTTAATCCAGGATGCATTTAAAGATACAGTGGTCCTCTTGGAGAGCAGCAGTTCCCCGAGGGATTTGAGTTCTCCCCTTCCTCGGGCAATATTAAATATCAGCAACCCTCTGGAGAAAGGTTTGAGCAATCAGGGGTTTCCAGAGAAATCCAGAAAGGTTTTGGTGTCTGTGATTGGCGTCTGATTGTAACGGTTTAGTGACCTCTAACTGCAGAGCCCTCTTCCCTTTGGCCACCCTGGAGTACTGTATCTTTGCAGTTTCCTGCTGTGTTTTTGTGACGTTCACAGGAATGGTCATTTCAGTGAACACTCCTCATTGTTCTGTAGAGTGGTGCTGGACTTCAACTGCAGTGTCATCTTTTCAAGAGCATTACAATAAAGAGATACGGAGCAGAATGGTCTGCAGCCCTTGGTGTGGTTCACACCACAGAATGAACTCAGAATGGGATGCTTTGTAATGAAGAGAGTAGGAAAGTGTTGTTAGAATATATAAATGTGGAATTGTCTTGTTGGAGGGGGGTAACCAACGTGTGCTGGTGTCCTGTGTATCCCTTCCTGCCCGTAAGGAGGGAGGTAAGATGCTCCAGTGCTGACCACAGGCCCAAACCTGGGTGTTCCATCTTTCCATTTCACTGGGGTTTCATAATCTAAATGCTGACTTAAGACCTATTAGTATTAGGAGGGGTTTTAAGACAAGTGGGTTGCCTCCTTGATTTCAAGAGCATTATGAACCAGACATTACAGTGGTTGCAGATAGATTTATGTATCTTGAGATTTTTATTAGCTTGTCCACAAAAGCATTTTTAATAGGTAACTTTTCAAGCAATTTTCCTTTCCAAGAAGTGATGATATTCCTCTGAATCCTCCAGCCTGTGGTGATATCTCACAGTCTGATTCCAGCTTCTTTCATTAGCCAAGCTGCCCCAGGGCAGGTTGAGGTTGGAGCTGAGGAACAATTTATTCCCCCCCAGCCCTGCAGGGCTGTCCAGGGCTGGCCCAGGCTGCCCAGGGCAGGGGGGGAGTCCCCGTGACCCCTGGAGGGGTTTCCAAGCCCCCCGTGGAGCTGTGGTGCTGAGGGCCTGGGGTCAGTGGTACCCAGGCAGTGCTGGGGGGTGGTTGGACTTGATTATTTTAAAGATCTCTTCTGGCTGAAATGATTCTGTGAAGCTGTAAAACCCAAAGCTCCAACGTACGTGTGGTACCATCCCCTCTTAAGTCCCTAATCTGCAAGGAGGCTGAGACACTCTGCATGTCTGTCTTGGCTCCAGCTTTTTGTGCTCTGTCAGCAAGAAGCTGCACCTTCTCAGTAATGTAGGATAAGAAAGATTGGCTGCCTCTTGGAGCTGTCTTTGCTTTTAGGTGAGATGAAACTTCACCATGTTTTTGTATCTTCAAACGATGCTCTGCCAAGCTCTAAATCTCACCAGTGCTGCCCCAGTGGCAATGTTTAAACTGGCTAAAAATGGAAGAGATGATTAAATACTGAAAAGGCCTCCCAGGAGAAGCCTACTTGAACTTGCAGTTGCTTGGGGAAAGCTGGAGAAACAGTCTCCCTGGTGGGGCTGGTTCCAAGGACTGCCAA
>VWZY01011557.1:91117-104236 GCA_013399075.1 Chloroceryle aenea | reverse complement strand
CTATGATTCCACTGTAGCTGGCTCTTCCTAGACCTGAGGTCATTTTCTGCTTCCCTTCTGGGTCTCGGCACCTGTCCCTTGAAGGGGGTAGGAGTTGGATGGCTGGTGTGGAAGAGGATAGATTTTTAGTAGTCACTGCACTCTTTACTGGCAGGCACAGCCAGACTATGAGCTCCTCAAGCTGGTAGACTCTTGGAAGAAAACATTTTCCTCCTGTCTTTGGTGACTTTCCATTGTAATCACTCAGTCTGGCTTGTGGATAACGTAGGGGGCATTCTCATCAATGGCTGGTTTTCATGGCCACTCTTTCCAATATCAATCAATAAGTTATGTTTGCTTGTTCTTTGTCTCTAGGCTGTCTCCTGTGAGGCACTTATGGTAAAGAACTTGCAATATTCCTAGTCATGCAGCTGAAACTGTGGCACAGTCTTATCTCCCAGATAGAACCTGTGTGACAATAGTTTTTGGTTTTAATGTCTTTTTAAATCTTATTTTATTTTTTCACCTCTTCTTGAAGTGTCAAAGCTAGTGTGAGCTAGCATAGTGGCTGGGAAGGTGTTACTGCCCACTGACAGGGAGACTCCCCTTTCATTAGTTCACCTAATGTTGTTGTTTTGGGTGGAGGTTTTTTAGCATCTAGATATAACATATTGCAATGTTGTCAGTATTTGCTCTGGTCATATGCTAGCTTTCTCTTCATCCACTGCTTATTCCAGTAAAAGTGTACTTCTAAAATACATGGAGTGGTACAGGCATTGGGCAACAAGGAAAGCTTCCTGTGTTCTCTCAGTGTTGAAAAGGTCTTGAAAACCTCTGTGTTTGGTGTTTTAGAACACTAAAGGTTGCAGTAATTAAATTCCTTTGCTACTCAATGACCAGTGTGACTGAAGCCCTTAAACTGGGATTTTCAGAGACTCCTGAAGCACCAGCTTGGTTGGATCACTTCTCCCTGTTGTCTCTGTCATGCTGAGCCTCAAAGACCCTCCTGAGCTATCCTCTTGGAGAGGAACTCTTGAATGTAAAAAATGGGTGGCTCTCTTGATCTGTCACCATCCAAACTTTGCAGCCTCTGAACTGCCTGTGTTCTTCCTTCTTTCCTTGAGCTGGAATTTTACCCTCTCAAAATACACATCTTGAATGCACAGCATTTAATGACTAACTTTGCTTAGTTTTGGCAAGGGTAGATGATGCCCAAGTATATTGTTTAAAACTTGTTTAATTTAGCTGGTTTTCTGCAAACCTAAATGGAGGGATGTGTATGAGTGCCAAAGAATGTGTACTTTTCTTTTTTAAAGTCCTGAATTTTGTCAAACCACAACTATGACTCTTCTCTTTGGCTTCCTCATTGTTCTTCTCTCCTTTTTCTTTATGTAGACCGGACCTGTAAAGTCTGGAATCTGGTAACTGGACAAGAGATTATGTCTCTAGGGGGTCATCCAAACAACGTTGTTTCTATTAAATATTGCAACTACACTAGCCTGGTCTTCACAGTCTCAACCTCCTACATTAAGGTGTGGGATATCCGAGACTCTGCCAAGTGTATCCGCACGCTGACGTAAGTATGCTGAACCTCCACTGCCAAGAGTCTGAAGGAGTCTTAATTTTAGATACCCTTCATTATATTTAATTCAGTTGTCCACTCAAGGACACAGTTTCCTGAGGCTGGAAGCTTTCTTTACATGTGCAGGTGAAGTCAGGGTGGGGTGCTGATAACCTTTGGAAACACAACCCAGTTTGCATTCAAGCCTACAGTGTTTTATCACCAGTTCAGTGTATATAACTTCTGCTCAGGTGAAAAGCTTTGGTTTTAAACGGCGTAGAAACAACAGAATGTATGGTTTATTTTCTTTTAATATTTTTCCTTTTCTTCCTCTCCTTCCTCCCTGCTCTCAGGTCTTCGGGCCAGGCGATGCCTGGTGATGTGTGTTCGGGAAGTACCAACAGAACAGTCACCATCCCTGCTGGGGAGAACCAGATCAATCAGATTGCACTGAATTCAACAGGCACATTCCTCTATGCAGCTGCTGGCAATTCAGTCAGGATGTGGGACCTGAAAAGGTACTGCTCTCCAGCAGAAGAGTGTGTTCTGCAGGTGGTTACACGGGCACGTGAAACAGAGCCACCCAAGGGCGTCCTGCCTACAGTAGTGCCCATAACCTAGGGAAAACATGGCCAAGATCTGGACCAAATAATCCGTGCTGTGGTGGTTACTGAGATAAAGGAGGTGCTCCTTATTTCCTCATCTGTTAAGGTTAGGGTGTATTATTTCAGGAAAAAATTAAACCACCTTATTTTGCTTACGACAGGCGTCAGTAGTTGTTGTAGGATGGCGAAAGCCAGTTGATTTGATACCATATAATGTAGTGTGGGGCTGACAGCCACCCTATGGTAGCACTTGTACAAATGGACGTGCAGCACCCAATGACCAAAAAGACTTTGAGAGGTCTGATTTGTCTTTACCTTCAAATTTTTTTAATTCTTACAATAAACTTCCATTTAGAAAGATGTAGCGTTTCCCCAAGGATCTGAGCAATGCAGCACATGCAAAGCCAAGGATGAATAATGAAAACATAAGAGAAAAGAAAAAGACCCATTCTGGCAGAAATTGTGCTATAGACTGTACTGAATATGTGGGAAAATAACAACTCCTTTCTGCTTCTCTTATTCTTAAAGATTTCAGTCTACAGGAAAGCTAACTGGTCACCAGGGTCCTGTTATGTGCCTTACTGTGGACAGAATTTCCAATGGGCAAGATCTTATTGTCACTGGTTCAAAGGATCACTATATAAAGGTAAAGTGTCAGTATTTTCTTGCCTAGCTCTCTACATCAGCACGGGATGCAGGCTGCATCAGGAGGGACTCGCATCTCCGTGTCTGAAACCTGACACACAGGATAGAAAATCTCTAGCTGGCTGTAGGTTAGGAATAATGCTCTGGCTAAATAAACACTCAGCACTTCAGTGCTACTTTTATTTCATTGTGGAACATGGAGGGATGGTTGTCTGTAGTTAAGCTTTTTCTTAGTCCTCAGTAAGGTGGGCAGCAGGTGGATGAGGCGTTGGAGAAACACCCATGACACACTTAAGGGACACTGAATTCTTGGATGTGCAGACCTGATTGCTTCAGCAGAGACATTCTATGTGGTCCTCACAGAAGAGAGTCTCAGATCTAGCCCAGGCTCTTAAGTGTTAGCCAGGTTGTGCAGTGGGGAAGGAGAGGGAGGTCAGCCCATCTTTGCCAAGATGCCCAGTCTGGTTGGTGTGTTCCTTAGCTCTGTTGTATTGAAAGCACAGCTGGTAGCATTACAATACTTCCTGCTTCTTGGAATTGTGATTCATTCAGTCACTGCAGAGCCTGGCCCTTTTGGGGAGGAGAGTTCTGGGGTGATTTTGCTTTGTTCATTTCTTTTGGCCCAGCTCAGCCAGGGGGTATCACAACACACAAGCTCCCATTTCTCAGGACGGTGCCCAGGCCACCAGACCGTGGGATCTCTGCATCATCTTCCCCACAAAGCTGACCCTGATGCTGCAAAGAACATCTGATTTGTGAGGCCAAAGAGAGAATGAGCAAGATCAGCTAGCTAGTTAGTCTGGTCTTGTGCTTCCTGCACACTGGAAGGAGTGTATAACCAGGCCTGGGAGGGGAGCAGGAGCCAGAACAGGCACGAGCTGGCCGAGTGAGCTAGGCTTGCTCTTCCTTACCCTGCAGTTCCTGGGTGCCTGGCTCAGTTGCTTGGGCTGTGGATTTCAGCACTATTGGAAATCCCTGATTTGAGGCCAGAGGATTCTTAGGCAGTGGAGCAACAGAGAGCCCCTTTTATCAGTACTTCTGTGCACAGTTCAGAATACTGAGTTAGATGTGGCATCCTGGCACAGTAATGGGTGCAGAACCTCAGTGAGGACAGCAGGGTGTGATCATGTCATGCAAGTTTCTCATGCTAGCAACTCCTAGGACAAGCAAGGAGGTAGAAGTGCACTTGGAAAAGCATAGCTGTCACCAGTCCAGGAACTTTATCTGCCATATCTGTGTGCTCTCTTGCTGTGGGCAGGCTACATAAATCCTTACGAGGCCACCTCCTTGCCTTACTCCACTAGAGCACACAGAGTAGCTGGTGTGTGTTCTGCAAGGTGAAGGCATCCACAGTTGTCAAGCCACGTTGGATAGTCCAAAGGACCCGTAGGAGCATGGTCAGTGCAGCAGTGTGGGAATCTCCCTGCTTCTGCAGGTGGGTAGGTCCACGGGGGGCAGTAGGTCTAGCCACAGACACTGCTTTCCCCTGCCCCTGAGCTCCTGTCCTGTCACCCTGCTCCAAGTGATGAATTTCTCTTCTGTATCATTGAACTTTTTTGTTGCAGCTGGAACCAATTTGTTTGAATTGAGTGTGGTAACTTCTAAAATACCTTTAACTCACTTGAACTCACTCTCCCTTTTTGCTGCTAAGCTTATTCATTTTAAAAGGTCAATGAAGAGCAAATGATGGGGGGTGAAGTCTGACATTTGCTTGTGAAACAGTCCTAGTGGTTTAAAAAGTTACATCTCATCTGTTCCTGCTCTGCTCAGCCTAACTGGGCGAGTTGTGGCTCCCTACAACCCAGAAGGAAACAGGGCTGCTTGGGCTGCAGCTCCAGGGACAAAGACCCGAGGGCATTGACTGTGCCTTAAGTTGTTAAAATGCTGTCACTTGAATCTGTTTAGGTGATGGATAATTTTGCTTAACCTTTGATGATTTATTGATTCATTTTAGATGTTCGATGTGACCGAAGGGGCTCTCGGAAGTGTGAGTCCCACCCACAATTTTGAACCTCCTCACTACGATGGCATTGAAGCTCTTGCTATTATGGGAGACAACCTTTTTAGTGGATCCAGAGATAATGGGATTAAGAAATGGGATTTGGCTCAAAAAGACCTCCTTCAGGTAATGGAAAAAGAAGCCATGCAGCTGATGTGAGAGCCATGCTGTACAACAGCTCTCAGGGTGTGTACATGTTCAGGCTCATGCAGTGACTGTTCACTTAGATGCTGCTGTTTTAACAGGGAAGGCACACAGCACTGACAGTAACGTGCCTGATCTTTACACTGGGAATGCAGCTGCTGCTTCTGGTGTGGCAGCATCAGGAAATGCTGATGAAGAGGTTAGCCCTCTGTTTTAGCCCTGGAGTATGTGGGCTTTAGGGTGGGTTGGTTGGTTTGTTTGGGGTGGTGGTTTTTTGCTCTGGAGTGAGAGCAGCACTTGCCTCCTCTGACTGGAACCATTTGACACCATCCTTGTGGTAGATTTTGGAGTGGGAACTCATGATAAGCAATCCTTTAGTTCAGGCTACAGGGTATTTTCTTGTGAAGGGGGTTTACAACATGCTTCACCTAGTCTGCTTTCTAAAAAGATTGCACCTTAGATCTCTATTCCTTGTTTTATGCAGAGTCTTGGTTTAAATAATGGTGAGAGATGGGAGGCAGAAGAGCAAATGCCAGAAGGTGCTGCTGGTTTTGCAAAGGTTTCACTAGATAGTGATCATCTAATAATGTTTGGAGGGAGGGGAGCATGCCTTTTACATGCATTTCATGTGCAGACTGATAGCAAGGAAACAGAACATTCACATTTTGGGACATGAGGGAATAGTGGATTGATCTCCTTATGGAGACAGGTCTGGGTGGGTGGTTTGAGAGTGGCTGGATGCCAGGTGCCCCCCCAGCTGCTCTGTCACTTCTCCCCCTCCCGCCCTCAGCTGGACCAGGGGAAGAAAAGGAGATGAAACTTGAGGGCTAAGATGAAGGCAGTTGAATGAAAAGCAAAGGAATGCTGCACATGGAAGCACAAGAAAAGAAAGCTTTCTTCTCTACTTCCCATCAGCAGGGAGCAGGGCTCCAGACATGCGTTGGTTCCTCTGGAGGACAAGCAGATCCCCCTCCTCCTTGTCCTGGCTCTTCTAGCTCAGCTGACATCACGTGGGCTGGAACATCCCTTTGGTCAGGCTGGGTCAGCTGTCCCAGCCGTGTCCCCTCCCAGGATCTCATCCACCCCATCCCACACTGGATAAAGAGCCTGGGTGCTGGGCGAGCCCTGCCCAGCAGCAGCCACAGCACGGGGGTGTCACCAGCACCTTCCCAGCACTGGGAGGGCTGCTGTGGGGAAAACTCCAGCTCAGTCAGACCCAATACAATGGGCAGACTCAGCATTAAAACATTAAAACTTTCTTAACCTTCTTTCAGAATTGTCCAACAGGGCCCCCATTTCTTTTCAGAATACTGAGAATAACCCTGAGAAGGGTTCAGAAATTCAGCTGCTCACAGCAAATCTTCACTGGGCCGTGCTGGTGCAGCTGCCCTGGGATCTGTATCTCTTGGGAAATGTACTCAGCTGCTTGTTAGGAAAGAGTTTGGATTCTCAGAATAACTCTACTGAAGTTGCACGAGGTGTCTTCTCCCTTCCCTTTCTTACACTTTTGCAGTACTATTTCACAAAAAAAAAGAAGAAAACCCCCTTGTGATGTAGAAATAGCCTCACGGAAGAGAGAACCCCCTTGCTCTAGAGGAGGAGAATCCTCCAGGGCTGGGATATACATCAGGCTGCACAGCCAATCTGCAGGACACAGCTAGGGCTTAGAGTCTGGGATTTCTCCCGCTTCCTCCCGGAGAAGTCTCTGCAGCCCTGTGAGGTTTGCCTGCCTTCTCTTTTCCAGCAAGTTCCAAATGCCCATAAAGACTGGGTGTGTGCTCTCGGCCTGGTACCTGGCGCCCCGGTTCTGCTCAGCGGCTGCAGAGGAGGCACCCTCAAGCTCTGGAACGTGGATACCTTTGCACCCACTGGGGAGATGAAGGCACACGACAGCCCTATCAATGCCATCTGCACCAACTCCAGCCACATCTTCACAGCAGCAGAGTGAGTTCTAGTTCTTCATGGATCTTTTCCCACAGCTCCTGCTGGAATTCTGCCCACGCGGATGCGTTCAGGAGAGCAGCAGCTGTGTGAGTCACTTCACAGCGAGCGTGGGAGACCTGGTCCATGCTCCTAAGTGCCAGTAATCTCCTGTGGGGATCCCTAAAGCGGGGTGCGTGCACCCCAGCAGATGCACGAGATGATTACTTGGGGCACAGGAAGAAATTACTAGAACTTCAGGGGGCAAGTGCAGGAGACAGCAGCAGAGCATGCTCCGAGCACAGGAGCTGTGAAAGCTCTTGTGCTGTTGTCTGCTGCCAACCATGGAAGCTTCTGGAGAGGGACTCTTCACAAGGGTGTTCAGCAGTAGGACAAGGGAGATGGTTTTAAAGTGAAGGAGAATAGGTTCAGACTGGATCTTAGGAAGTTCTGCAGACTCTGGAATAGATGGCCCAGAGAAGCTGTAGATGTCTCCTCCCTGGAGGTGTTCAGGGTGAGGTTGGATGAGGCCTTGAGCAGCTCAGTCTAGCTGAGAGATGTCAGAGGTGGGGTTAGATGATCTCTGAGGTCCTGTCCAACCTCAAGCCATTCTGATTCTGAACTGAAGGCAGGCCTTTCTCAATCAAAGCAGGGGTTCAGATTTGCCACCTTTCCCCATTTGGTGGCCAGTTGTTGTGTTTAAGCACTAGTAGACAGAGGTAGAGGAGACATCAAAGCTTATGTCTCTGTTTTCCTTAAGACTGTTAATAAAGTTTAGAACATACATGCACCTGAAATTCATTCTTTAATACTAGGGAAAGAAAACCTGAGCCCTTTGGCACTTGTAACGTTGTAGGGAAGGCCGACAGAGCTTAGGGCAGTCCTGGCAGCATGCAGAGAAGTGAAGGCTCAGGTCAGAAAACCTCTGCGGTGTGGTGAGGTCTGTCCTGACTGCTGCCTCCTGGCTGCTTTTGTCGGGGTCAGAAGGAAAACATGAGTCAGTGTTTGCTGTCACATCACTCCATGCTCATGAGAAATTCATCATTTCCCTTGCACAGGGTACCTGGCTGCTTATCAAGACTGATGCTTTACCTACACATGGTGTAAAATTGTGCCAGCAGTGACTGTTGCCAGCGTACCTGCCCCTGCTGGGCAGCTGAACACCAGCTCACTGGGATGTGCTTTCCAGCACCTGGCACAGGGCTCTGTTTCATGGGGTTGGAGTTTTTTTGGGTGTTGTTTGGTTTGGTCTTTTTTCCAGGCTTGTGGGGCCAGTTTAGGACTTTGTGTTGTCTTGTGGCTCTGTGGTTTTTTCACCTTATGATCCATTAACCCCCCTTGTGTGTGAAGGGAGCGTGTTTCAGGTCAGTTTGCACTGGAGCTGTCAGGACTTCCCACGCTGCTCTTGAATGGCAGGAAGCAGCCTTGTCCTCCCGAGTCTGCCTCTGATTCTGGAGCACACTGCCTGCTTGCCCGTGGTCTGTGCGCTGCAGATACACAGGGGAGGCTTTTCTCTGATGTCAGGCTGCTCAAGCCTGTCACCATTAGCTGTATTTTTTAAACTAAGGCATATCAGAGTAGGATCTTACTTCCTTTGGGCATAATAATCTTTATTATGGTTAAAGATGCAGCCAGTGCTGTCATGAGGTTAAGGAATCCTAAACATCGTCCACCTGAGATCACAAAGTCTCCTGGAGGTGGGATGACCTTTGCTTGTCCAGTGAGGAATTCTTGTTGTGCCAGCAGTGAATAAGAGATCTCAGCTTTTCAGAAGGCTCCCCTGCTGCCCTTCCCCCCTGTTTGATCACCCAGTCTAATGCTGCTTCCTGTGTTCCAGCGACTGGACTGTGAGGATCTGGAAGGCTCGAAATGTGTTGGACGGACAGAGCTCGGATACGGGAGATGCAAGTGAAGATCTGGCCAGTAACTGAAGTGATGGAGGAGTTAATATACTGATGAATTTCAGGTGCACTCTGTGCAGTTGGCTACATTCTTAGTAGGTAAACACTGACGACTGGACTGAACTGACATAAATGAGAGTGAACTCTACTAGACCTGCTGTCCTTAAAAGATGTACTGTATTTAAGAAAAAAGCTGGTATCATGCTTGTGTCTCAGTGGTCACTTATATATGTCTGTATATTATGACTGGATTTGTGTGCATATGTAACCCTTGCAGTTTAAATTAACTGGAAATGAGTCTTCTCTAATGACCATCTCAAAATGATAACCTGGACTGTGTAACAAAAGCTCTGCTGTATTCCACTCACCTAAGAGCAGCTGGTTTGCATTTCAGAGTAGCAGGGGGGGATGATGATGTCCCAGTAACAAGCCTTTGATTACCACAAGATTCTCAAGGTCCCGTAGACTGCCCCTAGGAAGGTGGAGTGAACAAAAGATGCAAAGAAGGTGTTAAGGAGACCTCTGTGTGAGGTGGGCAGATCCAGCTACCAGTGAATGCAGTGTGATTTGTGTTAATGTTAGCATCCAGTCCCTGTCCAAGGTTAGCATCCAATCCTTGTCCAAGGTTAGCATCCAATCCTTGTCCACCAAAGTCGTGCAGCTAGGTCTACTCTGTGCTCAGGACTAGAACTCACATGCTCCTAAACTGGATTTTTGTTGGTGTTTTGCCTACCCTCTGTAATGACTAGGTGTTCTTAATGATGTTCTTAAGGAAACACATCTTAATCTATTTTTCTTATGGATTTCTTTCTATCATCTCACTTTTTTTTTTTAAAGCAAAATGTCTTTCCTTTTTATCTAATTTTATATGCTGCTAAATGTATTTTAAATACACTGTTTTGCAAACCTTGGCAGTTACTTTGAGAACTGAACCACGTGTATTGGAAAAAGCTGTGTAAATAGATGGTTGTACAAAGAAAATATCTTACCTTGTGCCTGTATGACTTTTAAAGCTCTTAGAGTGTGGATATTGAGGGAGGTTGTATAATTTACCCAACTCTTCCGAGTATTAATTTGTAAATTCTGCAAATTTTAAGGAAATCTATGTAGATTGGGATACAGTGTTCAGATACGGAGGGGTTGGCTGGATTTTGTTTGTATTTTTTGTTCTGTTCTGTTTGTTTTTTCCCAGAAAATACCAGTCTGTAAATTCTAGTGTATGTAGGTAACACTTCAATAAAGATGTGAATGTGAACTCCCCCTCTTTGCCTTTCTCACCATGCTTCCTACAGAGAATTCACTGCTCCTGCAAAGGCCCCGTGCAGAAAATGCCCAGTGCAGTGGAAGAGCCTGCTGAGTAATGGAGCCCACAAGTGCTTCTGGTGCCCCACATCTGTGTCCTCCGTGGCTCAGCTTGAAAGGAGATGAAAATACACCCTGCTTGGGGTTTGAGGTCACCCCTTCATTCCAAGTTTTGGCAAAAAGGAGTGGAGATAGAGATTGTTAAGCAACAATGTGTAGGTTAGTTAAAATAAACAGGGGCAACACCCACTGGGCTTTTCTATCGTGGGTTTTGGCCACTCAAGGGCTGTACCTACAAAATATTTGGAACAGTATCACAACCTGGAGCAAAGCTCCCAGTGCAGAGTGGATTTACTGGCTGAGGAGCTTCCCGTGCCTGGCAGAGGGTCCCTGGGCCAGCAGGTAAAGGCCAAGCTGCCCAAAGGATGCCAGCAGCTTGGGTGACCCCTGCTTTTGCAGCTGACACCCATGGCTCTCATCTGGCAGCCCCGGGATCCAATGGGTTTTAACAGTGTGGTTTTGTGTGAGATGGATGTGAGCAATGTCTTTCAAGTGCAGGACAAAAGTCCACCCTGTGGGGCTGCATGGCTCCAGCCCACCCTGTGGCAAGGGGCTGCTGTGGCAGCAGCCTGAGCTGTTGCCCTCTGCTGCTGCTCCACAGCACAGGCACTTTGTTTTAGGAAGCTGTCTCCTGGCAGGCACAAACAGAACTTGGCTAATGTGTGTAGAGGAGTTTGGGGTGGGTTTCTTTTGTTGTTGGTTGGGGGTTTTGTGTGTGGTTGTATTGTTTCTTCCCCTCCAGGAAGACCTCAACCCGATCTTGCCTTAGAACACAGCCTTATCCTGAAGCTCTTGCCATCAAGTGTTGGAAGAAGATTGTCATTGTCTTGTTTTAATGGAGAATTCTTCAACTGATTTCTTTTCTCTCAGCTTTTCCTTTGTACCATAAAGCTGCATATGTGACAGGGGATTATGGAAACCCTAAGAAAGGTGGGCCCTGGGCTCCAGTTATCCAAAGGTGTTTGCTTACAAAAGTGATCTCTGAAAAATTAATTTCCTAAAGTCATGGGAAAAATCATGGTCTCAAAGTTGAAATTCAGAAGCTGAGCAAATTTTGTGGACAGATTACTGACTCCATCCCATCTTATCTGTTCAGATACCTTCCTAAGCAGGCAAGGCCACGTGTTAGAATTAATCTCCTGTGAGATACGAACGCTGAGAAAATATTTGCCATGTTTCATACTGCGTACTGGAACAAGTACTCACCGTGCCCCTGCCCTCTATAAAAGCTCTGTGCTGCCTGCAGCCACCTGCCTGGGACCATGGAGAGGAGCAGGAGCCTCTGTTTCCTGGCTGCTGTGCTGGCAGGTGAGTGGGGGGCACTTGTCAGTGGCTTCAAAGGCAAGATGTTGATGATGCAACAGAAGAGCTCTGAGGGGAGGTGATTCCTTCCACGGGAAGGGCCAGGCAGGGCTTTAACCCCACCTGAGGTGACTCTGGGAAGGTACAAGGGCTTTAGAAACACACCCCACTCCCCCAGTGCAGCCACTGGTGTCAGTGGGACCACTCAGCTGCTGCAAGTGACCCTGAGCTTTGCTCCTTTGTTCTCTCTGATTTTTACCCCCGAATACAAGAGGTTCATTGGTCAAAAGTCTGATGGAGGGAGAATGTTTTATTACCTTGCAGAGAAGGAAGAGGAAACCTCTGAACCCGAAATGTGAAGGGTTAATGCTGTTCAGTGGAAAGGTGTGTGGTGACTCTCAGTACTTGCTTATGCCTCACTGCAGCTTTTTCTCATCTAATGTCACAAAACTGAAGTCAAGGCTGTTAGAAATCAGTGGGGATAATTTTTTCACATGTACCTTTCGAATTACCTTGCTTTGGCTTCTGTTCCCATGGAAATTCTCGTGGAAAAGCAGGAAGTAGCCCATACCTGTTGGCAAATGCTCGTTTGCCTTTAAGCTTCTGTGTATTTTTACAGACATGAGCTACAAGGGCAGTGAAAATGATTTCAATTTTGAAATGTTTCTTGGAAGGAGGGAAGGAAAATAGAATCTTCCTGTTGCTACTCTCCCAGTTGTCCTGTAAGAGAAGTAAATTCAGGAACAAGGGAGGATGGAGGCTGCAGCCTTGCTCAGCTGCTCGTATCTGCAGGGGCTTGCTTGAAAAATCTGCTGCAAAATTCAAGCTTCATCTTGATGGGGGGATAAATGAATTGGTTTTTGATCTTGTTAGGGCAATTTCTTTCCCTTGAACTCACTTCATTCACAACATCCTCCTTCAGAAAAAAATTTGTTACACAAATGAGCTGATAAAATCTCCTGTGAACCTATGCTGTGTAAAATGATGACAAGTTAATAATCTTGTGTAGCTGTTCACTCAGATTCTTTGACTTCAGCAGTGATTCTGCATTTGACTCCTGTTAGGGGGGAAAGAAAGTGATGGATTTACTCTATTTCATTCTTTGGCTGCTGAGGTGTTGACTGGAATGTGCAAGGCACAGCAGCCCTGCCTGGGCTGCAGGGGTGGTGCTTGGCAGGGCATTTTCTTTGCCTCTGTGGATGCACAGGCCTAAGGATTCAGAGGCCTCTGAAATCCTTCCACCTCCCTCAGCATGAGTGAGCATTCTGTGCAGGGTGGCAAAAGGCAGGGCAGCAGGGGCACGGGACAAAAAAGCAAATGTTTACTTGGGTCATTGATGAATCCTCCCTGATCTCTGCTGCAAGATGTAGTGATTTAGGGTTTGCAGAGGGAAGTTCGTATTTCTCTTGTGCTTTGGATGGAAAAGAGGATGGGAATGTAGGGCTTTCCTGTGTGACAGATCACGGGGTCGGAATGCTGGGCAGAAAGCTGTCCACCCCGGAAAACAAAAGTGAAAGCCAAGCCTGCCTGGCTGGCAGCGTTAACAGGATTTCATCTGTTAATTCCTGCCTCTGGAAGGAGAGAGGTGGTGGTGTGGCACTGAGGAAGGAGCTCTGCTGCCTCTAGAAGGAGAGAGGTGGTGGTGTGGCAGTGAGGAAGGAGCTCTGCTGCCTCTAGAAGGAGAGAGGTGGTGGTGTGGCA
>VWZY01011557.1:57515-73042 GCA_013399075.1 Chloroceryle aenea | reverse complement strand
TCTGCATCCCCAGGTGGTAGCGAAAGTTGGGGTGGCCCCAGGTACCAGCATGGCCCAGGCTAATCTGCTTTAAAAGGGCTCCAAGAGAGTTCAGTGCTGGGAGTGGGAAGGGAGCAGAGGGCTGAATGTTGGTGCCTCCATCCCCCCTGCTATGTCCTGCACGGAGCAGAGCTGGGCTGTAGGATGCATCCTGCCAGGGGCACTGACAGGGCTGCAGCCGTGGTGGCAGCGACAGCGTGTGCTGGGCACTGTGCACTGGGAAAGAGAAATCTCCATCCTGATTCTTCTGCTCCCTCCCACCCCTGAGCCCAGCGCCTGGTACATCAGAGGTGGTCCTGCCACAGCTTCCTAGACATGTGTCAGTCATCCCACTTTTCCTCCGCCGCAGCGGGGGTCCCGTGTGCGGAACAGTTATGTAACACATCACTCCTCCTATGGCAAACGCCTCGGTTTGCAGGAGCATGGGGAAAAGCAGTGATGAGCTAAAGAGTTCAGCCAGTCAGCTGCTTTTAGCTGAAGCTCTACAGCCAGAACTAGCACCAGACCATCACTGCCAAAGGTGGCCTTTCAGGACAAGGTAACAGTGCACAGCAGTAGCACTAGAGCTCTGTAACACTCAGCAAAGTTACAGTCCANCTTTCCCCAGGCACCTCTCCAGGTTTCTGCCAGCACCCAGGGGTGGGCTGTGGGCTCTTGCCCTCAGCTGCTGCTACATGGCCAGCTGGAGGCAGCTGGGCTGTGCCAAGAGGGCTCCCTGGGTGGTGATCAGGGGTGACTGCAGCTACTCTGCCACCCTGCCAGGGCCATCAGCATCAATCTGCATCCCCAGGTGGTANCAGCAAAAGAACATTGAACAGATATTGAGTGAAGTGAAGGATGTGAAATTGTTATTTTATCACAAGTTATTTGATAACAAGTTTTAAGAGCATATTGCGTGTCTCCTAATTCTGTTTCAACAGCAAATTGCTGGTTTACTTCCTTCTGACAGAACTGCAGGATAGCTCTGGGTGGAAGGGGCCTCGGGAGGTCTCTGGTCCAGCCTCCTACTTGGGAGGTAACACTGGGAACCTGCTTGTACCTGCAGTTTATGGCAGATAATTCAGTGAGAGTCTTGCACCTGAATCCGTGGGTGCCCCCAGGAAGACTAAGAAACTGATAAGTGTTTTGTGCAGCAAAGAACAAGGCTTGAAGGCCTTGGCATTGAAAGTCCTTAAAACTTTTAGACTCCTGAGGTTATGAACATCTTCTTAATGGTTCAGCAGGTGCAGGGCCTTTCTTATTCCTCTTGTGAAACAAAGTTCTGCTTCTGCACATAGACTTTGGGTGAAGGTTGCTCCCTGTCTGCCCACAGCACTCACCTGCCCGGCTCAGCCCCAGGGGATGAGCTGGACACAGGTACCTGGGCCAAATTCAGACATTGCATGACTACCCAAACACATGATTTCCATGTCTAAATCCAGACCATTAGCCCACGTGGACTTTTATAGTTTCCTCCTACAGCTCTTCCTTAAAGAAAGGGAGTTTAAGCAAATCTCAAGCTCCAGAGTCATTTTACACGGCTAATTAAGGTGCCAGATTAGCAATCGTTCACACTGCAGCCCTGTGCCTGTGCTGGTGAAGATCTCATCTCCTTTGTAAACGTGGGAGAGCATCTCGATGGCCTCTGTCATGCACAGGGCATAGCTCTTCATTCCTCCCTTTCCCATAACAATCCTTGGGCACAGTGTTCACAGAATAGGATCCTGACTGTATAGCATTTATAACTTGATGGTCGTAGTAATAACAACTCAGCAGAGGGAAAGCCAAAGGAGATCTGCTCCCTGGCCACAGAACTGAGCTGTCAGGTATCCGTGTTTCCACTGAGCTTTATTTTTACTGCCATGTGTTTCCAAGGTACCTCCTAGATTCATCAGCTCTCAGGTGCATATGAAAGAAAAAAGAGGGAAAAAAAAATTTACATAATGCCAAGTTATGTAAACCTGGAAAAACTAACAGTGAATTTATTAAGCAACACCAGGAGTTATTTAAGAACCCAGTGCAGGAGGAATTGTAGAACAGAAAATAGGATCTATTTTTTTTTCTGCTTCTGCACTACCCTATCTTCCCAGTTTTTTTCTCAGTTTGGACAGCCCATATGTTTGCTGTTTCTGCCTTTCTTCTGTTTTCCTCCCTCAGTTCCCCTGACATACCTCATTTACCTCTTCTGATTCTACAGGAGTCAATTTTGCCAGGCAGTCTTCTCTGCCTGCTGCATTTTATGATCTTCTGTATGCAGAATGTATATGAATTAACTAGATTCTAAATATATATCAAATCCAACATGAGTTTTCAGGTTTGCAGTTTTCATCCCTGCCTCTGCTGATCCATCTGTGAGTAGGTACCATATGTCAGTTACTTTATCAGGAAGCTTCAGGGGGATCCATCAGAAAGAGTCCGCAGCATAATTAGAAAAAAGAACATTTGTTTTCCCAGCTGCCCTGTTTTCATCCTTCCTCTTCAAATGTTCTGCTGATTTCAATTAAGCTCACTATAGATGCGCCAGCTTGGTGAACCTGGGGAATTAATTTCTTTAAAACTTAATATCTTGCTTGCAAGGTGGATTTTCTTCAGCTGGTTCAGCTGTAATCCCAGACTCCTCAAGGGATGCTGTCACAAAATGCTGCCTCGCTGTGGGGCAGCTTTGCAGTCCACCTGCAAGACAGCACTGTCACCTAAAGGTGAGTGGCTGAACCTCAGCAAACCTCAGCACTGGGGACATGCACTTTGGGAAGGACCCTGCCCAGCACAGCTCCACTCCCAGCCCTGCTGGTGTCCACCCAAGAGCTCGACAGGACACGGGTGCAGAAGCAAGTCCCTGTCCAGCTCTTGGACCGTGTCCTGTTGGCAGTGTCCCAGGCTGGCTGTCTTCCCAGCCAGGGGTACTGCAGGACCTGGAGCTGGGCAGCCCAGTGGGTCCCAGTGACTCTGCCCAGTCTGGTCACTCCCACAGCAGTTCCTCTGCCAAGTCCACCCAGGGAGAGGCAGTGGAGATGTGCTGCCAGGACACTGGGCTCTGCGTTCAGCTACAGGATGAATATTTATCAGCTGGTTTTTCCTCTTCCTTTTATCCAAGGGGAGAAGCCTGTGCACAAAACATTTTCTTTCATTAGGGAGCTATTTTGTTGTGGTCTGTCTTTTTAACCTTGTTTGTAGAGGTCACTCTGTTTACTGTAGAAAAAAACAGGGCAAACTGTGCATCTGCTTTAGGAGCACAAAGGTGGTGGGGTTCACAGAGCTCACCTTGTAGCCTCGGCTGGTCTAAAACAAGTTCTGCTGCCTTCTCAGATTAATTTAATCCTTAATATGGCAAATGTGGTTGTGGCAGAGAAAGAGACTAATTGTCTGCAGGCTTGCCATTCTCTGCTGGACACCTGAATGCTGGCTCACAGAGTGTCAAGGAGACCATCCCAAGCTGTCGTGCCCCATCTGGCTCTCCCATTCTCTCTCTTGCTGCTGGAAACACCAGCAGATCTTGAAAGATGGTCTGGGAGATCAGGTGTGTCCACACAGACTGTAACTAATGACACATGGAACCGGGTGAGCCTGCACTGTGGGGGCAACAGCAGGTCTCAGCCCACCAGCCTTGCCCTACGTGGTAGGAGCCACCTTCATCTGTCCAGGGTGTCCTGTGAGGCTGCAGCAGCGTGCAGCAATGGCTGAGAGCAGCTGCGTCAGGAGCAGGCTGCTGAGAGCTGCTCTTGCTTCTTCTGAAGGCATTAGCCTTCGGCTAAGTTGGGGTGAAGGAGGTGTTGAGAGAGGAGTGTGGTGGAACCGACGAGTAGCAGGCGTGTGGGGAGCTGTGCTGCTCAGCTGGAGCATCTCTCCTGGAGGGACTCAAGCCAGTCACCTCACCACTGGTTCTGGTCTCTCCCTGCTTTTCCTTAGGGGGGATAGCAGCATCCCAAGGAGCACAAGCACACTGTGTAGCCACATTTGTAATGGTTAGTGCTTGAAGTCCACCTGTCTGTCCACGAGCCACTCTCGTTTGGAATCAATTCACCCAGTGTGCTCTCCCAGCTCAGGTGCATTAGACCATCCTCTGCTCTTCCCTGCTTCTCTCCTGCATCTGCTTTTCTCTCTGGTGCAGAGCACATCCCACCAGCTCCAGGCTCTGTGATGTACTCTAAAGAAATTTCAAGTTCAACATTGCTTTCCTGGGTCAGATTCTTCCTGGAGCAAATCCCCTAGGAAGATGTGCCCTTATGTATTGCAGTCTCTAGAGAGCTTAGCAGTGCAGTGGATGCTGAGTGCCAGGAGTGCCTTGCTTTATTTAATCAAAGTAGATGAGGTTTAGCTGCCCATATGCAAGTTTTGCTCTTTTGACTCCTTAGTGTAATTACTGAACTGTGGAAATCCACGAAGAAACGAGGCAAGAGCAGTTATTTAGCCAAAGAAAGTCAATAGCTGCAACTGATGAACAAGTGACAGGTGCTGACCAGGTGTTTATTTTCATGATTTGCCCGCAAGGATGTTAGAAATACTGAACAGAGGTTAATTTCATGGGATCTAACTGTTTAAAACTGGAGTAAGGATTTCAAGAGATGTCCCTCGGAAAAAAAAACATTGAGTGCTAATGAGGCAGCCTCAGGTTTTGGCTGATTTCTAGAACAGACAGATCAGGGTTGCTTGCTGCTTGTCCCAGGTTGCCAGAGCATCTCTCACCAGGGAAGCAGAGCAGGATGCCTCGCTCCCCTGTGCTCTCAATTGAGTCTCCTCATGCAATTTACAGCTGGATTATGTGGAGCTGGCGGAAATCAAATATTTATAAAATCCTATTTAACTCATTACCTTGTGTTTCAGTTCAGAATTTTGGGACCAAACTGTAACTCTGACCTCAAAGAGGTTTGTCAGTGCCTGGCAACAGCGTGCTGTGGGCCAGCAATGAGAGCAGTCAGTCATAAGTAACTGAATTTCATCAGGGTGGTGCGTAAATATAATTAAAACTTCAGAGAACTCAAATAAACATCAGCCATCTGATGAGTTAGTTCAGCTGGATGCAGCAAGAGAAATTAACAAAGCTCACTGTACTGTGCAGAGTCAGAGATTAGCCTGCTGTTGGCCAAAGGCTTTGTGCACTTGGCACAGGTTAGGAGATGCTCCATGCTGGGCTCTGCTGGTGTGTGGTAAGTGAAGGTGAGTGCTACTGTGCAGGGGCTGAGACCTTGGTGAGACCCTCATTTAATGTTAGCCTGGGGTTTATACACTGTGTGGTCTGTTGGGGGTTCTTAGGAGTGATGCTCAGGGTGGGTGTCACTAAGGACAAGGGTCCACCAAGAGAAGCCAGGCATAGAATCATTAATGTTGGAAATGACTTTCAAGATCATCAAGTCCAAGGATCTACTCAACATTAGCAGGAGCACTAAACCAAGTGTGGCACAAGTGCCACATTTAGATGTATTTTAAACCCCTCCAGGGATGATGATTCCACCCCCTCCCTGGGCAGCCTGTCCCAAGGCTTCACCACTCTCTCAGTAAAAAAAAAATTGCTACTATCCAACCTAAACCTCTCCTGGTGCCACTTCAGCCCATTTCCTCTGGCCCTATTACCAGTCACCCCTGGCGAAGAGCCAAACACCCTCCTCCCTCCAACCTCCCTTCAGGCAGCTGTGGGGAGCAGCAAGGTCTCCTCTCAGCCTCCCTTCTCCAGACTGACCAACCCCAGCTCCCTCAGGTGCCTACTGGAGGCTGAGCCATTCCTGGAAAGGAAAGAGTATTTCATGGGGGAGCGACACCTCTGCCCTGATCTCTGTAGCTTAAGTCTGAGAACAACTGCTCTTCCTCTCACCCGTGGCATCTCCGTATTCCCCACTCCTGCTGCAGGCCATCGGACGCCCGCACATGCCCGCCTACTGGTCTCTGGGATTTCACCTCTCCCGCTGGGGTTACGGCAGCCTCGATGCTGTGAAGGAGACCGCCGAGCGCATGCGCCGATACGACATCCCCTGTGTAAGTAGGGGGTTTCTCACTCTGTACCCTGGTTTGGCAGCCCAAAGTCAGATGAACAAAGCTATAATAGAGGACATGTGCTTATTCTACAAGGAGAATTGTAGAATGAAAATATGTTCAAAATCCCATGTACTGGTTTTGCACGTATAACGCTCAGAAGAATGTTTAAAGGCAGCTTTGAGCAGGAGGTTTAAGTCCTGCTCTTGCCTGCACAGCAGGGGATTCTGGTGTGGGTTTACTGTTCTGCAGTATGAGGTGCTAGCAGTTAAAAAATAAGTTATGGTACAGCTGATGTGTATCGCTGCCAAACAGTTGCTAAACAAGGACCACCTCAGTTTATTGAAGCTGAATTTATCCTGGCAATTATCTACAGTTATTAAAGCAAATCCCTTAGGTTTACTTCGTACGTTGCCTTTTAGAAACTCAGTGGCATACATCTCATTTTCCATATCAAATACTTCAATCAGAGAATAGTTTGGGTTGGAAAGGACCTGCCCAGCTGAACAGGGAGCTTCTGTTTGGACTTGGGTGGGAAAAAGAGAGTTTACCTCCTTTGGAAGAAGCAGCAAGCATCTCAGGATGAGTACAGGGATCTCGTTAGGTCATGCAGAGGAAACATTAGAAAGGCAAAACCCAGCTGGAGCTCAATCTGGCCACTGTCATAAGGGACAACAAAAAGAGTTTTTACGAATACATTAAGGATAAAAACAGCCAGGCNGAAGGCTGTGGATGTGTCTACCTGGACTTCAGCAAAGCCTTTGTCACCACCTCCCACAGCACTCTGCTAGAGAAGCTGGTGGCCCGTGGCATAGGCAGGTGCTATTGTGCAGGTGTATTTAGTCTAAATCTCCCCTGGTTACTTCACAACCACCACCCTTTGTCCTGCTGGAACAAGCTCTGCTAAAAGGTCTTTCTTATAAGACCACTTTAAATGTTGAAAGGTCACCATAAGGTGTCCTAGAAGCCTTCCTCTCCAGGCTGAGCAATCCCCAGCCCCCTCAGGCCTTCTTCACAGGAGAGGTTTTCCATCTCTGATCATGTTTGTGTCCCTCCTCTGGACTCACTCCGACAGATCCATGTTTTTCCTGTGCTGACAGCTCCAGAGCTGCCTGAAGTACTCACATGATGTTTACTTTGAAATGTTTAGGATGTCCAACATTTTGATATCGACTACATGGAACGTCGCCTGGACTTCACCTATGATCAAGTGAATTATGCAGGCCTGCCAGAGTACCTCCAGGAGCTGAAGAAGGAAGGAAAGCACAGTGTGCTGATCCTGGTAAATTAAAATGTTGCTAATTATTTCTGCATTGCTAGAACTACCTGCAGCATGGTGTTCGTGGCAGTATCTAGGTGCTAACACGCTGAGAAGAGCTGAAGAACAATTTGTCACAGATTTCACGTTGAAAAGTTCTGTGGTTTTCAGGTGTCTGTGCACCAGCACCCTCTCTATACCAAAGCATTAAGCCTCTTTCCCTTTTTTTGCACTCAGTTATGGGCTGTTTTGCTTCTGTTCAGGGCTGAGTGGAGATAGGATTGGTTTTGTGCAATTCTTTTCCTGAAAATGAACAAGTGAGTTTAATATGGACACAACAATGGCTGGATAGCAGAAAAAATTCTACTCATAACCACTCTGGAAAGCTAGTAAATATGATTCATGTGCCTTATATTTACTTCTTAGCTAAATTAATGTACAAGATACTTGTTTACATGAAAATCTGTGAAAAATATACGCCGAACTTGTAACCAAAATTGATGTATGACCAAGCAAATTAATTTGGGCAGAACTGAACATCGGAGTCTTTCATCTTCTCCCACCAATTTTTCCAACAAAGTTTGCTCTTTGTCCCCAGAGAAACATGTCCTTGTGACAAAATCACTATGACTAAGCGATTGCCAATGGTGGCAAGGAAATTGGAGACCATTTAAATGGAAATGAAATAAATAAATCAATCCTATAAAGTCCTTGATAGAGGCATGAGACCTTGGTCTCCAGGGCCCCCCAGCAGTGCAGTACTAGGGAGGCTGCACTGGGGTAGCTGCACCACCTGGGAAGAGTTGGGGTGGGAAGGTTCAGGAGCACTGAGCCCTGGAGCAGCACACCCAGAGTGCAAAGCATCCCCGCAGAGAAGAGAGCCATAATTTGCTCTCTGTAACCACTAGGGACAGGATAAGAGAAGTGCTTTAAACTGCAGCAGAAAAGATCTGAGGCAGACACTGGGATGAAGCTGCCTGCCCGCAGGGGAGCTCCGCAGGGAGCTGGCTGCCCGGGCCTGGGGGTCCTTCCCTGAGTGGGTGCTGCCAACAGGTCAGAGAGATGCCAACCCTGGGTGGCTCAGGCTGAGCTGGCCCACAGGGGAAGAAGGAGGAGACTTCTCTGGACTCCTTGCTGTAGCTGTGCTTTTCTGTTTTCCAGCCTAAATGGTCAGGTTACAGCTTTCATTTGAGTGTTACCATTTTTTTATTGCCATAAGCTCCCAGTCTCTCGTCCTACTACTTTCTTTCTTGATTTGCTTATATGAACAAGTTATTCTCCCTCGACCTTTTTTCCTAGGCTAAACAAAACGAAGTATTTTATTCTTTTTTTGGGGGGTAAGGTCTTCATATCTTACTGCAGTAGCTCCCACCCACATGTGCCCCAGTCTGAATATATTTTCCTGTGTAGCAGATAAATTGATTCCACAGTGTTCCAGTCGATGTCCCTCCAGTGTCTGGAGAACAGCAGAAATATTTCCTTCTTCCTCTTAAAAATTACCTCATGTGCCAAAGGACTGCATCAGATTTCACCACATTACATTGGTGGCTCATACTTGAAAGGAGACCGATTAATCCAGCTGAACCCTACTGAACAGGCCACCAATGTTTCGGCCCTAGGTTGCCCCAGCCCTTTTAAAATAAGGGCCACATTCCTCATGTTGTTGTGGGGTCCTGTCAAAGGCTCGTGGGAAGGCAGAGTCTTAAACTGTGGGACAGTTCCTCTTTCATTTGTGGAGCTGTATCTGATGTTTACTGGAGGTGAGTTAACCAAGAGCTACTGCAGTTTCCTCATTTGAAAATATTATCTTGTCAAATAGATAAAGTCAGAAGTACCTTATGAATTTTCTCCACAATTTATGGAATTATAGGGAGTGAAGTTTCCTATTTTCACTTTATTCCAGTTGCTGATATTTCTGTCAAGCTCTTGACTGTTCTCATTCTTTAGTGATGCCATGCATTCCAGCGGGTTGAGTCAGAAGCTGGAACAGCATGAAGGGTTTCATTCCCAAGTGACAGCAAAGGCAAGCTAACTGCAGTCAAGACAAGCATAATACAGCTTGATACTGGAAGAATAATTTTCTATTTAGATTCCCTCTGGGCAGGAACAGTAATGAGTGAGCTCCCCAAGTGTAGCAAATTGTTGCCTCCCTCACAATGATTTGAGGAAATGGGCTCTGACTGCAGTCAGTCAGTGTCATGTAAAACTTCTGGTAAATGGATCTGGGGGAGATGGGTTCAGCCCTCTCATCTCAGGCCACAAGCAAAGTGCAGATCCTAACACCAGTAACCTGCCTGAGGACAGGACCCTGAGCTCAGCTGTGCCACCACCGCTGGGGTGGCCGGTGCCTCACCATCAGGAAGCCCAGTCCCCTTGCTTGCATCCAGTGCCAAGAGCCCTCCCTGCCCACGGTCACTTGAGAGAAGCGTGGCCCCATTACTAGAGTCTCTAAATGCAGTCCTTGAGCACTTCTCTCTCCTGATCTCCTCCCGAGGCCACCTCCATGTGAGGGAAATTTTGTCTGAGTGCTAGTACTTGGCCATCATTATTCCACGGGATAACACTTGCACTCCAGCTGAGTCAGAACAAACATATTCTTTAGAAACAAAGCAAGAAGTTCTGAAAGTAACAATGACTACAATGTAAAATGATCAACGTGATTACTAAAGAGGAGCTTTCATGAAAGACCTTGTATACCTTCCTTTAAATCACTCTAAAAATAGAAACAGCTGGGAATGACATGAGTGACAAAGTGCTTAAAAGTCAATAGCAACATGCTGCTGATTCAGAACGATGCTTGGTAGCTTTAACACTTTGAAGTCCAGCTCTATGAGCTGTAGAGGCTAAAATTTCCAGCGGTGGGGGTTTATGGATGTGCATCAGAATCTGTGTTTAGGGACATAGGTAGAAGTGCATCAGTCTGGAGACTTCCTGGGTGTCCCCAAGTCTCAGAGCAGGCAGTTGGAGATAAGAATGCTCAGCACCTCCTGTCCCAGAGCTGCTGAGAAGATGATTTATGGAAGATTTAGCAGAGGTGAACTTCCTCCCCCACAAACAACCCATGAATGCCCGGTGGGGTTCCGTTCTCTTTAGGACAATACTGTACCTGCATAATACATCAGCTTTATGCACTGGAATAACCTTCCAGCTGAAGGGAACCAGAAGTTTGGATTAGGAGTAGCTAATTAAGCTGACTCCTTCCAGTCTTCAAGTCCCTTGAGAGACATCTTTCCACAATTATAAGATGATTATTGCAGATGGGCAGTTCTTTTCTATTCCAAAGCTGAACTATTACCCAAGTTACAGATGTAATGGACACTTATGCTCTCTCTGGAGCTGACACTGTAGCTGGGTAGTTACAGCTGAACACAGTTTTGCACTTAAAATGTGTATTTAGCAGGGACTTTTGTTTTTGAGGCATGGAAGTATAAACTTTCCTCACCAGAGCTATAGCTACCAGAGGGCTTACAAGTAGATCAGACAATTAATTCATGTATTAAAATGAGCTTTAAAATATGGCTTTAAATAATTTTACCATTTGGGATCAGATTTTTTTTTGTTCTTAAGTTGTTCATTAGTTAGAATTCTATCACATTTTAATTAAAATTCACTTAAATTATTGCACAAGCTATAAGTGAATAGGGGAATTGTTTCCGTGGTGCTTTTCTCCATCGTGTTTCACAGCTGAAAGGTTTTGCCTTAAGCAGAACCTGAGGGAATAACATTTTCCAAGAGAAAAGTAAAGAAATTCCTTCTAAAACGGCTGCAGTCTTCCTCTGCTCTAAACAACACAAGCACATAGCTGCTCCCAGTTCGGGACATACTGCAAAGTGCTCTTATCTCCTTTTAGTCCCAAGTGACTGCTGAGCAGAGCAGTCATTATCTCTTAGTATCTCAATAGTATCTCTCCATTCACTGGCATCTCAAAGTTTTCCTACCTGTATTACACAGGGGCACTGTGGGCCACCATCTCCTCCAGGAGCAGATGACATTCCCTTTCCATGAGCTTGATGGCTACCGATGGCCACCCTGAGGCAGAGAAGCCCGTGGTGTCAATGCCACTGGCAGCAACGGGAGGTGGTGACCAGACCAGGCAGTGAAAGTGGCAGCAAGGACGAGCTATGAGGTGTGGAATGATAGGGTCTCCATGCCTGGGGAGAACAGAGATGTCCAGCCCTGCAGGCATGTGTGACCTGGGTTATTCCGCACCAGGCCGGCACACAACACCCTTGTCTGACACTGAATCTGGGGGGAGAGCTAACAAGGTCCTCTTGAGGTTGGACATGTCCCAACTTCAAGCCCCTTGAGAAGTTTAGTTACTCTGGCTTTGAGTTGCTGATGCTGAGGCAGTTGGAATGAGGATTGCCTTGGAAACCCAGAGGTGTCCAAGTGTGGGAATGCCTGGCGTGGCACCGCGGTCTGCCGAGTAGAGAGATGGGCAGGGGAGGAAAGCAAAATCTAGTGCCTCTTTGAAATAATTTGAACATAGAATGTCTCATAAAAAAAAAGGAACACGAGGATATTTAACATTTGCCTGATAGAAGAAATACAACAGATCTTTAATTACTTTTCCTTAATCATTACGTGCTCTCGACTCGTGTTAAATTTTAATGCTGCTTTCTTCCAGTGTTACTCTGCATTAAGAACATGCTCCAGTTCTTTCTCAAACTGACAGATAGAACAGTAATTGTCACCTCTAGGACTGAAGTGCAGTCACTCTTTTCAGGACCCGTTCATAGCCAAGGATGAAGAACCGGGCACTTACAGGCCCTATGAGCTCGGACAAGAGATGGGAGTCTGGGTGAACAACTCCGATGGGGTCACTCCTGCTGTGGGAAAGGTTGGTTGGTTAAATTCTCTCGTGCTTCAAAATTCTCTCGTGCATTCGGTCTAGAGCTGCTTCAGCGTGGCTGAGCAGCTGCCTAGCAGGAATGAGAAGATTACCAGGCTTTCTACCTGTGACCTCCAGGCCTGGCCCTCCGGAGACTCGGTGTTTCCTGACTACACCAACCCCAGGACAGTTGAATGGTGGACCCAGATGTGTCTGGAGCTTAAGGATGTCCTCGACTACGATGGGATCTGGATTGTATGTCTCATTATATTTTCCCTTCCTTCTTTTAAAAAAGAAGATGAGGTTTTGACATGAGTCTTATTCTCTCCCCTAAAGGATATGAACGAACCATCCAATTTCTTAAGAGGCCAGTATCCTGGATGTGCTGCTAACAGTATCAACAACCCCCCTTATGTTCCTAGTAAGTCAAGTTTCCTTGACAATCTTTATTTTCTTTAATCCTGGATAGGCTATTTCTTTCCATCTTCTCATTTTCCACCTTTTCCTGCCTGTTCTGGGTTCAGTTACAGATTTATTCATGACTCCACTGGCTCAGTTGTTGATGGAGTATCCTACATAAGCCACTTTCCTCTACCACAGGGGCTGCCTTGTAACAGGACTAGAAAAATGGCCTTCCCTGCCATTCTCTGAGCACCTGCTCTGCATCAGGGAAAGGGACAGAGGCCTACATAATGTACCTCAGCTGAAGGTTTTAAAGTAAGCCCTCTGCTTTACCCTCACCACTTCAAGTCCCAGGGATGGGCAGTCTCTGGTCTCAATTGGTCTTGGCAATTAATCCAGCCAACATTTCCCAGGAAATCCTGCCTGCCCGAGCAATGCTAATACACAGCAGGAAGTTGATACATAAATGACCTGACAGTGAAGTATTGGAAATGTCCCCTTTTACCCTTCAGGCTGTTGCACTGTCATGTGAATTCTTCATTTTATTTATTAACTCGCATTTCTTTTCACTCTGGATACTAGAGGAACATAAACATAACAAAGGCATGACAAAATACTATAAAAAGATTGTGAATGACTGAAACCAGAAGCAGAGCTTTTTGTTATGGGTTTGGTGTTTGCTCTCTTTGTGGGGAAACTGCTGACTGTAACTTGTACACCAGCCCCGTGGGTCTCACCATTGTCCAAAGCCCAGGAAATGTTAGGACATTTCCACCTTTGCCTTAAGTTACCTCCTCTTTTTTTTTGGTGTCATTCAGAGCTGCAAAAAAGGATGTGAGATTTTGGGGCAGATGGTCAGAACAGCAGAGCTCCCTTTACCTTCACAAATAAAGGGTTGAGGGATGGACTCACAAAGAGGCTTCCGAGCCATGAAGCTGAGCTTTGTGACAACTTGCATTGAAGTCTGAGACATTATAGAGCAGTCAGAAGCCTGGATAGCTGTGTGACACATAAGGACAATGAGGGATGCTGAAGACAGGTGGTTTTATCCCAGTTTTTCTCTCTGACTTGCTCCTTTTTTGTGCACATATCAACCTACTTCTGCTTGCAACTCGCAATGTTGGAATCATATCATAGAATAGAAGGGACCTTAAAGATCATCAAGTTCCAACCCCTCCTTCCATTGGAAGGAACACATCCCACTGGACCAGGTTTCTCAAACTCCATCCAATCTATCCTTGAACACTTCCAGGGAGGGGGCATCCACAGCTTCTCTGGGCAGCCTGTTCCAGTTCCACCACCATCACAGTGATGAATTCCTTCCTTATATCCAATCTAAATCCACCCTCTTACTGTTTAAATCCCTTACCCCTTGTCCTGTTACCACATGCCCTTGTAAAAAGCCCCTTCCCAGCTTTCTTGTAGGCCCCTTTAAGTACTGGAAGGCTGCCATAAGGTCCTCTCAAGAGTGAGGGAGTGGGACAGGACCCTGAGGCATTTATTCCAGGGTGTAGAAGATGTGTTCCCAACCAGTGTTGAAGGGCTTTGTTTTATAGTCTATAGCATGATACACACTGTCTGCTAACACTGTGCATACCTGTAGATGCCCAAACCCTTGACTGGTGTAGGTGTGAAGCAGGAGCTAAGCTGCTTAGTCCAGCAAGACATCAGGACCCTCCTGGGGCTGGCAAGGTTGTGAGGACTCGCTGCTGTCTTAGGTGACTGAATCTGTACAAGTCCCAGCCTCAGAGCCTCAGGCTTTTTGTGAATGCAGCCTCCTTATCTAAATGACAACCATGATTACACGGAACCGTGGTTTGAACTTTGGAAACCCACGTCCTTCAAATCAATTCCCTATAAACCACCATGCTAAGATTAATATGCAGTTGTAAAACAGTCGGTATTATGGAGACAGAATACAAAACACTCAGAAGAAGAATGAAGCATGAAAATAAGACTCGTGACATTTTCCCTCATATCCCACCTTAATTTTATGGGGCCAGCAGTTAAGTGCCACTGGGACATTAAGTGTGACTTTCCCCAGAACCCCAGTGTCTCCCTTGAAGCCATATCAGTCAAAGTTACTTGGAAATTGCCTATAAATTATTTCTGATGCAGATCAGCCCACGGTGGAATCTTTGTGTCTAAAGGCTGAAAGAGAAGGATTCCAGCTGTGGCGGCAGAGCAGAGCAGAGAGGCTAATGGGGCTTTGGGAGCAGAGAAATGCACTTTGTGGTAATGAACTGCAAACAGCCAGCAATGTGGGTCAGGCAGTGAGGCTGCTCGCTCACGGAGAAATATTTGCAGTGGTGCATGCACCTAACCAAGCAGGCAGAAGAGGCAATGCTTGAGAACCTATCTCTTTTTCTTTTTAGAGGATTTTATAACACTTTTAACACCATCTCTAAAAATAAATCTATGGTATAAACCAAACACCTAACCTGGCCAGTTCTGCTGAACCTCACATGGCATTTTCATGGAGAGAAGGAGACTCCCATTTTCTGCACCAAATGGGCTTTGCCAGCATCTCCTTAATTTGGGATCAAAGGGCAGGCAGCATCTGTGCAGCCAGTTTATGCCTCATATTGCTTCCCCTTGGCTCAGCACTGAACCTGTGCTGTGCCAGCAACACCAGGGCTACCCCTGGCCATTACTGAAGGCAAAAAGCCTGTGACTTGCTGCTGGAAAGGGTTACTGGATAATCCATCCACGGGTGGATATAGCCATTACAATCTGTCCTGTGTACGGCGTATCAGACCAGAGCAGATGATGCTCCAGGGGCTGCTGCACCTCCTGCTTTCTCCTTCCCTGCACACACCTCTGGCACTCCCCACTCGCTGCTGCTTTGGGCTGTGCTGTCCTGCTGTCTCTCAGTCCCCAGGGGAAGAAAGGGACCAGCAGAGTGATACACAGACCAAGGCCTCATGATTTCACAAGTTCCTTGGGCATCCGCATTTCTGGCTTTGCTTTTTTTTTCTCCTAGCTCTTAAGTAAAATATTTTACTCTCTAAAATATGTAGGTGTACTCTTAATGCAGCAATGCAGAAATTTTCT
>VWZY01011557.1:43073-57493 GCA_013399075.1 Chloroceryle aenea | reverse complement strand
TGCAGCAATGCAGAAATTTTCTGTACAGATGTTTTGAATTATTGGACATAAAACTTGAAATTAATTTGCAGTGTTTAGTCAGGGCTGTCACCCTCCTGAGGACTCGTGCGCTGGTCTGCAAGCAGGTACTCATGGCTACATGCCAACCTCTAACCAGCACAGGTCCAGAGCTACTTCAGCTTTTCCCAAATCCTTTGGTGTCTTCACCCCTAAATGAGTAGGAATACAGAGATGTGAATCGTGATGTATAGAATCTTACAGCAATTTGTATCCTTTTCAGGAATTTCTGATCATTCCCTGGCACAAAAGACCTTGTGTCCTGACTCCAAGACTTACCTCGGAGAGCATTACGACACCCACTCTCTCTTCGGCTGGTCACAGACAGCACCAACGTTCAAGTAAGTTTTCTAAGTATTTCTAAGCAGATTTTTCAGGTGATTGGACTGAATGTTAAAAGCTGCTGCTATTACCTGGGAAATCTGTAGTAGTAATTAACAAACAGCAGCCCCACGCTTCAGTTTGCTCTGTCATTTAGTTCAAGAAAAGAGAAACTGGACGAAGGAACAGAATCTCTTCCACCTTTAGTTGTCTCAGCTGAAATCAGGATCTCTTGTAGGGCCTAACTCTTCAGCTGCTGCTTTTGTACAACTAGAGCAAGCTGTTCCATCCTCGGTTAGAGCTGCTCGTGTGCAGCTGCTGCAGACGCAGCCTTGGGTGGCATCAGAGGGATTTCTCCATCCCTTCATCACCATGACCCACGCAGAGGAGTTTCTCGCACTGCCAGTGAAGGATCTGAACTGTGCAGCTCCCCAGACTGCTGATGGAGCTGCTTCTGATTCCTGGCAGCATTTTGGCTTCAGGCTCCCTTGGTCCAGGAGAGCAGAGCTGCATTGCAGCACAGCTGCTGTTGGCTACTGTAGAGCTCATTTGCAGTTGGGAAGCACTCAGAACTAGCTTACACCAGCAGACTGTTGCTGTGAAGCTGGGGTGACAGTGGAAAGCTGGCTGTTGGATTAAATCAAACGAGCAGATCACACCTTTTCCAGCAGAGATTGGGCTAAACCATGGGTAAGTTTAATTCTGCAATGGAAGTGGTGAGGCAGGGTTCTTTGTGCTGTTTTATGTCAGGATTTAGCACTCCTTTTCAGCAGCTGTATTGTGATGGCATCCAGAGGACTTGGCTAAATGAGCCTGCTTACGGAGCTGAGGCACTTGTACTTTATATGCCAAGCTGGGAGAAGGGAAGTACTGGGTAAGAGCCAGAAGCTGTTTGTCCAGCTTTCAAAGAGAAGGAGCAGAAAGACCTCAAAGCCTGGCCCTCGCTGGCCACCCGGCCCAGGTAGGATGCGTGGGACTTAGCGTGGGTTTGGGCCCCCACGCCCCAGTCTCATCAAAGATGCTCCCATCACTGGATTTGTCCTCAGCACNAAGAAACACATCTTTTGTTCAGCTGCACACAGGGAGTCCTTCAAGGCTGATGAACACCACCAGGAGCAGATGCAAAGGCTGGACTCACTGCAAAGCTGGGAAAGTTTGGTGAAGAATTTTTCCTATGTATTCATTTGGGCACGTTTCTTTTCAAGAAAGGGTTTACCCCTTCTGCATTCACTCTTCACAAATGATATTCTAAATGAAATTACTGACAGGGATACTTAACAAACCAGCCTCGCTTGCTGGATATTGGCTGAAAATGAATGACAAGTTTATAATCATATAAAAATAATAAAAATCATACAAAACAAGAACCAATTCTACAGATTATTCCAATGCAGCCAGAGAATAGGAAATGTGTCATCTGACCCACGTCAAAAGCTGGATACGTGAGCCAGCAGCAACCAGCTTGTGTGTATTGCTTAACACCAAGAGTTATTTGCACATGATATTCTGTAAATAATTTCAACCAACAAATAAGTTTGGCAACATCAGGACCTGTTCAGCAGTGATTCACAACAGACTAAAAGTTGTTCAGGAAATTACTTGTGGCAGTTTTTTTATGCAGCTCTGGGTCGTGGTTGCGTTGATCCGATGTTGAGCTCATTGGCACACACATTTTGCAAGTGAAGCCAGAGGCTGGTGGTGCACAGCCAGAGGAGAGGACTCCTCAGGACATCCATGAAATGGCCCCAAAATGCCATTTATCCAAAGCACGTGGCTGCTTCTTGTGGTCCACTGGTGCTTCTACAACCCAGAGCCAGCAGGTCCCGCGTGGTTCAAGAATTGCACCTCTTGCTGCACCGGGCTCGTAAGGTTCTTATGTTTAGGCTTGCCATGAAAGTTGGGTTTTTTCCTTCAGAAACCAAATGTTGAAGAGTTTCAAAGGCCTTGTGCCATTACAGAACAAATATTGGTCATTCCAAATATGGATGAAAGAGCTCTGGATGAAGTGTCATCAAGGAAGAGGGTAGTGAACAACAGGATTAATATTTCATGATAGGATTTCCCAGGCAGTCCAAGCTGTGCTGCCCAAACCACACTGAAGCAGAGCTGAGTTTGAGTTCCCACAATATAATAACGCTAGCTGTCATTATGGATGGAGATTATCCCATGCTGAGGAAATGTTGCCACAGATTTTTAATAAACCACATTGCACTTCCTTGATTTTCTGGTGGTGTAGCAAAAATTATTTTCAAAAGGTAAGGCAAAATTAATTGACCACTAATTCTGTAATAAAACCTCAAATATCAGACAGTGACAAGGAGCCAGAGGAAATACTACAAGGATGGGGTGACATTTTGAATTATTACATTATTTGGTTTCCATAGTGATCATGTCTTTTTAAGGTGTTCAGATATTCATTTTGATTTTATTTATTTATCTTTCGATTCCGGGGTAGTCTCTTACTAAATCCTGTACTGAAAAAAACCCAAACACTGCTTTGTAGGAGCATGTAGGACACTAAATTAAATGTACAAATACAGAAAGGAAATTATACTTCAGCTTTTCAGTTCAAGACACTCTTGAGAATAAATTAAACACAAATCATTTTTTAGGAAGGCTAAAAATGCCTGAAACAAATTGTTTTGTGGGCCAGATAGGTTTGAGTTTTTTATTTTGGCCACTGAGTCAAACTTGCCCTTATTTGAAGTCTTGCAGCCACATTTGAAGTCNTCTTGGAGGGCTTTTTCAACCCAATCTATTCTATGATTCTATGATTCTATGATTTTCACCTGATTTGTGACGGCAGGAGTAGCTGTGTTGTAACTAACACTTCCTTCAGGTAGAACTGTGCACGGAAGCTCAGGCTGACCACAACTCTCTCACCAGCCATTCGTATTTTTAATGATCTCATTGCACTTCTTCACAGTGTTGTTCAGCAGGCAACTGGAAAGCGAGCGTTCGTCTTGAGTCGGTCGACGTTTGTTGGCAGTGGGAAGCACGGGGGGCACTGGCTGGGTGACAACTTCTCTCAGTGGAAGGACATGCACTACTCGATCATCGGCATGCTGGAATTCAACCTCTTTGGCATCCCCTACGTAAGTCCGGTGGCCTTCAGGCAGTTGCTGGCTCCTGCACAATATCCCTTGAAGTTAACTGCAGACGGCGGCAGTTACGGCCTCCGCGGCACGAGGAACTGCCCGTTGCAAACAGCTAAATGTCATCAACCTTGGCTGGCTGAAGACAAACAGCAACAGCACGGCTAGGTTCAGATTAAATCACTGCATGCCACCGAAAACCAATTTCTTTCTATTCTGTGTTCCATCACTGAGGCCCCTCCATGCATTTTTGGTTTTGCAAGGAGAATTTGTGGAATTACTGAAATAAGGTCAGATCTTCCAGACTTAGGCTGATAATGTCTAATTCCAGCCCCAGTCCTGGAAAAAGGGATATCATTATGGAGCACTCTCATCACGTTACCAGAAACAGGTGTCTCTTCCTGAAAACTTTTTTCATTAACAAAATTTGTCCTTTCTCTTTTTTGGGGCTCAGTCCCAATCNTGAAATAAGGTCAGATCTTCCAGACTTAGGCTGATAATGCAGCAGGAGCTGGTACAGCCCCAGTGCTGGAAAAAGGGATATCATTATGGAGCACTCTCATCACGTTACCAGAAACAGGTGTCTCTTCCTGAAAACTTTTTTCATTAACAAACTTTTTCCTTTCTCTTTTTCGGGGCTCAGTCCCAATCACAAACACACGTCTGATGGTTGAATTTTTCTTCTTTAGGTTGGAGCTGACATCTGTGGGTTTAACTACAACACCACCTACGAACTCTGCTTGCGCTGGATGCAGCTTGGATCTTTCTATCCGTTTTCCAGGAACCACAATTCAGAGGAAAATATTGTAAGTAGACTTGGTTACCCAGAGCTGTAGTCTATGGTTCCAGCCATGACGATGTGATTTCTATTACTCTGCCAGGAATTAACCTGCCATTCTCAGGTAAACTGGAGGGGTGGGTGAAAAGGAGTGCTGCACCGAGAGCAGGAATCACATGGTGAAGTGTACATTTTTCCCAGCTGTAATGTAGAACTGATGGGAAATCTGTAGTATCTAACATCCCAAAGCCATGCAGGAATGTGACAGACAAAATGGGCTTCTCACGCTCTTGGTAGGATCCATCCCCTCCATCTATTGCCTGCTGAAGCCAGTGTTTAGTTAAGAGCCAGTGAGTGTCAGCACTGCTTTCTCCTCGCCCCAGTCCTCCAGTTTCTGCTTCAGTACTGCTGTAACTCCACGGGTATTGGGGAAGGGGAGACAGGGCATTACACACCATCCTTGCTGTTTAAAAGCAAGTTTCAGACACGGGCCAGGGTTAGAAACTCCAGACAAACACATGAGAACTCTAAGGAGAGATGGTGACAGGGACAGCGTGATCAGCCAAGGTGCCACAAAGGCTAAAAAAGGCCGATGAGCCCATGAGAAGGATGACAAAGGGCAGTCTCAGTCCGGACCCATGGCCTGGTTTTGACTTACTGTCCTTGCCAGATGTGTTGCAGACAGAGAGCAATATCAGGTTGTTTCTAGCTATGAAGAGTTTGAAGGTCTTACAGCCTTTCCAAGCACACTGTTTACCTGCGACCATGAAGAAATGGTTCTGCTAGCTCAACAGATGTCTTTTTTATTATTTTTTTTCTTCATAAACTGATCCAAACAATGCTGGGGCTCAGGTTAGTAGCAAACCTTCAGTTTTCTTTGAAGTTGCAGCATTTACACCCCCAGAAAGACTTGATCTCTGCGTGAAGGGACGATGGGTGTTCAGTAACTGGGCACACGCACAGATAATAAGCTAAGTGCTGTCGTTAAGAGAGGAAGGAATTACCAAGAGAGTCAGGAATTACCCTGTAGATCCCTGAGATATGCTGAGAGATTTCAAATGTCCATGAGGTGTTAGCTGCTGCTGTGGATCAATATTTTCTACCCCCCTCTCCACTAAAATGTTCCTTATGTTTGAGCCCTTTGAGCATGCAGAGAGGAGCTGGCCTGGCTGCATGGGCATTAATCACATGAGCACAATTTAATAAGCAGGAAAAGAGCAATGGGTCTATGTGATGGGACCTGCAACCCGGTGTTGAGTGAATGACAGGAGTAGCAGAGGATGCATTAGGTTTTATTGGATTAATTAAACCCATTTAAAGCACTTTATTCACTGAAAGAAGCGAGCAAGTCATTTTGGGTGACTCAGCATCGCAGAAGAAATCTGACTTTCTTTTGGAGAGCTTAGGCAATATTTGTACAGTGTCAAGAATACTGGCAAAAAACACAGTGCAATTGTTGGAATAATAGGTGGATGCTCCGGAGCTCGGAGCCAGGAGGGAATACCATCAGTGACTAACTCTGATGTAAACATAATAATGGGGAAATTTAACTTAAATATTGAGTTTAATTAATACTAAGTTAGTAGTAAAGTACAATCTTAAACAGTCACTTTGCCTAATCCATTTGGGGATTTCAAATGGTTTAATTAATACTTTTCTTGTCTGAAAAGCACTAGATAATATAAAAGGCTTTCTTACTGCTGTTCCTTTTATGTTTCGTTATCCTTGGAATTTATCCTACACTCTCCAATTTTAATGAGAAAACTGAGTGTTTGGGGGAAGATTTGGGAAGGGGAAGGGGAGCTGTGTGACCCCTTAGCAGGCTCAGCAGCCCTGGGAAGGTCAGAGAGGAGGGGTTAAAGGAGATGTAACTAGGGATTAAAGGAGATGTAACTCTTTCCTCTATCAGCACTGCCCCCAGACAAGAATGAGTTCGGTGATAAGGGCTGTGGGTCGTTAATCCACCTTCCACTTTGCAGCTCAGTGCTGACTGCTGCTGACACATTCCCTCTGACAGCGCCGGGCTCTCCGGCGGTCGCACGGACGGGGTCCCTGTGCCAGTGCCACAAATCCAAGCTCTCCCTCAACAGGAGCAAGACCCCGCGGCGTTCGGAAAGGAGTTTGCCAGGATCTCTCGCGCCACGCTTCGGATCCGGTACTCCCTGCTGCCATACCTGTACACCCTCTTCTACGAGGCTCACGCTCACGGGAACACGGTGGCACGGTCCCTGATGCACGAGTGAGTCTGAAGCCTCTCTTTTGGTATCATCTGCTTGGCACAAAAGTGGTTGAGCTTCTGCGTAGTCAACTAGGTGGTATCTGTTTGGTAGTTCTACTGCATGCTCTCTCTTCAACAGTTTTATGAGGGAATCTGAACAAATTTTATGCACAAAAATAACTCTTAATATATGCAATGGGATTTTTTTTTTTCTTTAAAATATAACCTATATTTGTTCCCAGTGGAAAAAATCTATGAGAGCTGTACTCTGGCCCAGAATGCCATGGAGGCCTCCTACAGAGAAGTGTCCATTTTCCAATCATCCACAAAGTTGCAAAGTAGCCCTTGCATCTGCATGCTGTGCATGAAATCTACATTTGTGCCCACAAATTGCACACAGAAAACAGAGATGGAGATGTTGGAGTGCAGGAGAAGGTGCAAACCCAAGACTAGTAAATGCAGGGTGAAAAACCCCTCAGAAAATGTGACCTCAGATTTTTGGAACAACTAATTTAATTTTTTTTTCTGTTTGTAGGAAGCAGGGATCAAAGTGAAATTTAGTTTCCCTCTCAGCATCTTTTAATTGGCTTGTTACCTGCTCTTGGTCAGTTTTCTACTTCAGAATGCTTTAGGCAAAGGCTTGAGCAGAGGACTACAAATCACCCATCTGAAAGGCTACTGCACCAAGCTGACACAGTTTGGTCCCAGGGGTGCAGGCTAGGTCCTGGACTGTTTAGTGTTCTTTTTCCCTTTAGGTTAAAGACATTTTGGTTAAAGGGTAAGGCTTTTTTTTGCAAATTGAACTGAGGTTACTTTAAGGTGCAGACCATTTGAGTATGGAGAGTGTAAGCACAAAACCTAAACCTGTTCTGCCTGCTCAGCATCATGTTGAACGGATGAATTCTAAAAGCAGTATCCCTCCCCTTCCTAGTCTGGCACCTTGCTTAACAGGGTTGCATTGAGGAGAAGCTTTACAGGTGCTCATGTCTTGGAAGGGCTATATGCTATTTCAAATATTTATTTTAGCTCTAATTTGGCTCAATCAGATTTGTGTTCATATGAGAAATGAAGAAGTTCATTTGGGCATTCATATTAGTTAATCTCTGCTCACACAGAATTACTTTAGTGAGGTTATAGCTGCCTTTCCAACCATTCCCACCTGAGTTCTCCTCTATTTGGGCCACATTTACAGTAGCAAATTTCCAGATTTGCTTTGCTTTGCATCGTAGAGCAGTCTCAGATGCACCAGAGGAGATTTCTGTTGCCAAAAGGTGCACTCCAGCCATTGATGGGAGGTTAATCAGCAGGACAAGGCTGGGATCACCGGGAAATAAAACCTCTAAAGTGCACGTGGGGAGTGTGGGCATCAGGAGGTCAGCACAAACTGTCTCACTGCCCCCATCCCAGTGGGCACATCATTTGCTAATGCTGCCATAGCTAGATCCTAAATGGCTGGAAGTATTTTTTATTATTGCTAGCCAGTTCTGGTTACTATTGTTACTCAATATTTCTTACTATTTCCAATTAATATTAATTGGTTTAGTGGCTGTGCTCAAGTACAGAAAGTGAGCCAGGTGCTTACAGCAGGAGAAACGTGGGGTTTAGAGAAAGAGAGAACTGAAACAGAGTTTTCTACCTAAGAATGCTGGAATTTTACATCAAACCTTTCCCTTGTAACAAACACAAAGGAGAGCTAAAAAAACGACCCTAGTTTTTCAGGTGGAGCTGTTACGAGTTCACAAACCTCACCATGAAAGCAGCTCTGCCTGGGCAGGGAGTCTCCAAGCAATAGCTATTTCCTGTGGCCATTCCAGATTTTTCATTTGAGTTCAAGTATTTAGGTGCTCCTATCAAATAACAAGCAAGAATGATCCCCCAGCAGATTCCTAGAAGTATTTTAGGTGCCCCTGAGGCTTTCAGTCAGCGAAGCAGAGATGCCAGTAGCTCAGCTGCTCACAAAGACCAAGAGGTGCTATTCCATTACTGGAAGGGAAATCTCTGCTTAATGGCTAAACAGGGATAAAATAAGTCAGGAGAGAGGCCAGCATCCAACCGTAGGGAGAATGTGGCTGGAATTAAGCACCTCTCATAGATCACAGATAGGGCTTTTGCTTTCAGAATGGGAAGGTTCATTTATTCTCTGAGTTTGTGCTCGTGGTGGCTGTAATTCCAAGAGAGAACAGTGCTGAGTTAAATGGTGGAATTCTTGTTTCCTCATGCAAATAAGATCAGCTTCTCCTTTGTCATAATTTATTTATCACCCTTTTCTCCCGCAATCTCCCCCAACAAAGTACATTGAATCAGTATTACAGTTTGATTACAGCAAAATTTAAATGACAGAGGAGCTACTGAGATAAGAAAAACTATGGGTTTATATTTCATAAACTGTAAGACAAGGTAATCAATCAAAACCCACCCCCCACTTTAAATATTTCCAAAGCTTCACGTCAAAATGCAGCAATGACCAAGATTAAGGTGTCCAGAAGAGCTACTGATTTTTGACAGGGACACTCTGAACAAGGTGAGGTTTCTTTCAGCCAGAGCCTGAGATGTGCCTCCAAGAACAATTTTTCCCCAGTTCCACATACTCCTCTAAACTTACAGGATTTTACAGAGCAGCAGAAAGCAGGAGGTACAAAGTACCTTGAGTTTAGAAGGGCTCAGGACGCAGCAGGTGATGTCAGGTGAGCAATCTGGAGGACAAGATGTGGATCCAGAATTAGTTTAATGCCTTGAATAAAGTGGACTGAATTCTGCAAGTTTTCACCCATTGATGAAAGGAAGATAGACCCCACAATTTGTATGAACATTGGTTTTCGTTTGTCCTTCAAAATATGTGTTGTGGGAAGCCAAATCCAAGGCTTTTCACCAAGGTTTTACATCCTAGAGCATACTGTTGTTCCTCTGTGTTCCCTCTCCTGGTCCTGGCCTCCATCCTGCTCTTTGCCTCCCTCCATGAAGTCTCAACCCCCTGGGCAGAAATAAATTAGCTGCTTTCCCACCACTGTTATTCAGAAAATAAGTCAGCTCCACCACTTTGTGAGGGTTTTGAGAGGGTTCTGGTCTGCTCCACTCTGGTAGGTGTCACTGCAATTTCTGCATCTCTGCCCAGCTTTTGGCAGTCCCTCAACCAGGGAAAATATTTGGCTGTGTTGAAGGATGTCTCGAGGAAGCAGATTTCTTGTCGCAGTGAGTAATATAAAAATACTTTGCAATTTCTCTAAAAATGTGAATTAACACTGCTATCTCATTTCAACACTAGATTTACCTCTGATCAGCAGACTCATGGAATAGATACTGCCTTCCTCTGGGGACCTGCTTTTATGATTGCTCCTGTTCTTGAAGAGGCAAGTACTGTAATTAAACAATGCCATCCCACTGGAATGAGAAATGAGCTGCACTTAGGACACTGGATGACATTCTGGCACCTTTGCTCATAGCCACCCGTTTCTCCTCTCTGCTGTCAAAGCTGGTGGAATGCACTTCTGAGCAGCACAGGGCTGCCCAGTGCTTGATGAAAGGGAGGGCACAGCATTTCCCTGCTGCTCCAAGCACTAAATGGATTTCAACAGGCTAGATGCTGCCCCTTAAATGCTCCTGTTGCTGTGCTGGCAGCTCCCTCCGAGGACACACACAGAGCAGCAGCTGTCAAGCTAGGAAGAACCATGCAGAGATACTAAAGTGAGCTGGTTTCCATATCCCCACTCCCCACAGCATTCTGAAAGCCCCAGGAGGGTCTGTCTGAGCTAGAGCCAAATATCTGCATGAGAGGCACCCTAGAACTATCCACGATCAGCGTGCTGCTGGAATAGGTGATATGTTCTCCAGATGCTGCTGATGCTCAGACATGATCTGGTTAGACACCCTCTTTAACCAACCCTTGTGCCTTTGTGAATAAAATAAAATACAATTCGCAGCCCTGCATCTAAAGCCACCGAGGCACTTCATTCATCAGCCTTTATCTTCAGACCCCCCCAGGTTTCTAACAGCTGATGACTAACAAGGAGATTTCACAGGTTGCCAGACCAGTAAGATGAAGGAAAGATGTGAGAGAAACCTTCCCACAAAGAGAGGGTGACAAGCCAGGGGTGGCTTTCTGCAAAGAACTGAAGGAAAGGGAAGATCAGAAGGATACATAAAGTGATAGGGTGTCTAGACAAGGAGTTCTGATGACTTTTGGGGCAAAAGGAAGGCTGGGTGCCTGTGGCCCGATGGGGAAAGTAGAGTTTTGGAGGCAGCACACTGCTGGGGCTTTGGTGGGAGAGGTGGCAGGCAGGGATTGTGCCAGGCAGCAGAGCAATGGGACAGAGGTGAAGAGCAAGCCCCTCACCGTGGCTTTGCCAGCCAGCAGTGACTGTGTCAAGCTGCAGCATGGCACCCACTCGTCTAGAGAAGATAGCTTGGGGACAGCTTTCCCCTTGGCTGAGGGACAGCTTTCCCTTCACTCCTTGTCTCCTAGGGTGTGAGCAAGTGAGACATCCAGCAGATTAAACCAGGGAACTGCCTCACACACTGGCCTGTCATGTAGGAAGCCATGAAGGCAAGGCTAGATTCAGGTGGTGGTTGCACACTCCTCTGCAGACCACAACAGCCAGGGTTGTCATAAGGCAGAGAAAATATGGAGAGAGGGGAACCTTGACTTAGTAGTGGTTTTCCTTCAAGTTCTCAAGGCATTTTCTAGATGAATCCTACCTCTGTTTAGTAAACATCTGGTAAGATGTAACCCAACACAGCAGACTGCCCCAACCTCTTCTCCTACAGCACTTTGCCCGAGTGTCTGCAGTGTCTGGGACACAGCACCTGAGCACTGCCCACTGTGGGAGACAGGCCCAGGGCAAGGCACAGTTCCAGTTCTGCAGTTCTTGCATTCTAATGTGAGATTGGCATACCTTAATAAATCAGTTATTTCACCTTGGGGGTGAGCCATAATTTTACAAGAGGTCAGACATCTATACTGAGGATCAAAATTAATCTCTGAGAACAAGCAATTGTGACAAAAAAGAAGGAAGTGTGCCTTGACTCCTGCTGTTCCAGGAGTTATCAATTCAGAGTCCCTTTGGAGCGATAGCATCCCTGCAGCAGTATGATACAACGGATACTGCAGAACAAAGGCCAGCAATTGCACAGCTAGCAGCACTTCATTTATTATTATTTATCTGCAACTTTAAATTGTTGCCAAGGAGACAAATATCTGTGTATCCTCCTTGCCAGACCTCACTCTCTGTTTCTGCAACAGCACTGGTGCAACTGGTGAGCAGTGGGGTCTCCCCCCACTCCATCATCAGATGTCTTGCAAAGGCTGCTGCAGACCCCACTGGGATTGCTCAGAAGGGTGCACGCGGGCCAGCGACGCGTTTGCAAGACACAGAGGGATGTACTAGAGCAAGATAATCACAGAACATTGACTCATCCCCTGGAATGGCAGTAAACCCCCAGACAGGACAGCCTTGTCTCTTTAGCCTTACAGATTAGCCAGCAATAGTCCACTGCTGTAATAACTCAGCCATAATAGCCAAGATTTGATGTTATTAGAATATTCAGCATACATCTCCCCATGCACAAACACAATAAAGTTAATGTAATATCAGGAATGCAGGAAGAAAAAAGACTTTAATCCCTTTATCACCATTGCAGGGAGCAAGATCCGTGGATGTATACTTCCCTGAAGCACCATGGTTTGACTACTACACCGTATGTATTTTTAAGATGCAGTTTCTTACATTTTTCCACATAATTTAAAATGGAACAAATCCAGTAAAACAACTTTGAGCAATGTTCAGCAGTGTTCTTCCCTCAGCACCTGTGTTCAAGAAAACCAGAGCACACAAACTCTACACTAGGCTGGCTGGGAGAGTAAATTACACAGCTTTCAACTGCATTTTCTTCTCTATTTTTGGTTTGTGAAGCTCTAAGACACAGAATTTTCAAGAGCAGCCTTGAAATTCAGAAACTGTTAAGATTTCTCCCCCCTCCCCTTATTGCATGTTTTAATTCTTGTGCTGCTGCCCCTTCCTGCAGAGAAACAGAGACAGGAACCTGCGTCGCACGCCGGAGAACGTGCGGCAAAAGGTTCTGTGCACGCAGCTTTGCACATGCATCACTTCTGCCTTTGGGGAGCAGGCTGAGGCTCCCCTCCAAAGGTGCTTCCAAGAGATGCAGAACAGTCTGCTCTGTGGAAAACACCCTCCCCAGCACTGCATTTCCCAAAGGGCTCAGCTCCAACCTCGCCGTGCTCTGCTGCGATCTGCAGGGTGAGACCGGTGTTGGCTCTGCAGGAGACTTGGGCTGATGCTAAGAGCATTTGGAAATGTGAACCCAGGAGAACCAGGCTGCTGTTAGCTGCCCTGAGCTATGCTGCCAGAGGAGGGGACAAGACAGAAATGGTCTCAGAGGAAATTCAGACTTGTTTTTAAGCTTTTGGTCATTTTCAGCATTTGGCTGGCGTTGCCATATGGATGTTCACCCAAGCCTTTCCCTATTGTCTTTTCATAAGACTGGGGGTTGAGTGCATCATTCAGCTCTCCTTGCTGGGCTGAGCACAGGGTGACAGCCCCCGTGTCCCTTGTCTTGCCTGTGGGGCAGGCCCCCAGCGTTAGCAAAGCTCAGCTCCCAGTGCTTGGCACGTATTGCCAGCCACATGGTGCTTATCCAAAACCAAGTCCTGCTTTTTAGCATAAGCTAAAATAAACATGTATAGAGATGAGAGCAAAGCCTTTCTGTTACCTACTCTGAATAAGTCTTGCCTACACCTGGCTTTGAGGCATTAAACCAGAAAGGAATGATGTGGAGAACTTAATGCTGTTGGTCTATGCATCTCTGAATTTCACTTATTGAAAGCTGTAATTACTTTTTCAAATGGGAACACTTGTCCTTAAAAGAGAAGAAAATCTACAGTTTATATTCCCAAATGGTTATGAATCACTTACCTTAAACTGAAATGTGACAGGCTATATATGCATTAAAAAAAGAAGCAAAAGTTTCTTTTGCTTTTAGCTCAGTGTCTTGATGAGGGTTGTTGGTTTGGGTTTTTTTTTTGTGTGTTTTGGGGTTTTTTTCATAGCATATGGAATAATGATACCATTTTCCAAGATGATTTGCTGTGTTTCATTCATGATGCTTCTATCTCATGCATATGCATAACTGCAGGGGCTACATCCTCTTTCATGTTAAAAAAGGAACTGGAATAATACCACTGAAATCTGCTTTTTGTTTGGATTGTCACTAAAGTAATTGAGATGAAAATGTACCCCGCGGGGTCCTTTTAGTGGTGCATGGTCACAAGGCAGAGTGCTTTTTGGGCTTTTTTTTGCCTTTTTTTTAAACTGCATTAATTTTCGTGGCAGGGTCTTAAAGTGCCAAGTACCTGGACGAAGACTTATGCTACTGTGCCTGCCCCGTTGAACAAGATCCCTCTGTTCATCCGCGGAGGCTACATCCTCCCAGAGCAGGCACCAGCAACGACCACTACTAAGAGGTAATGTCATCAATCTGTCACCAACCAACCATGGCTCTGGTCACACTCACAGCCAGCCAAAAAGAACGATCAAAAGGGACCACAAAAAAGAGACTGTCTGCACCTCCCAGCTGCCATCTGAGCACAGTACTGTTATCCCACCTTTTGCTCCATGGCATTAGAAGTCACTCCAGAGATGAGATGACCTGCATCATTATTTCCACAGCTGAAGCCTGCTCCTGGCTCTGTGGTAATGCCCAGAAAAGCTTTTGCACCTCTTGATGCCGTGCTGACCTGCTGTCAGTCATTCAAAGCAAATATATGCCTTGGATAAATTTATCAGATGTGATGGGCAAGGTGGAAAAGCTCAAATCTCTTTGGAGGAAAATTATTTCCCCATGCCAATGAGTAATATAATGGTCTCAAATCTGAGCCATGCTCAGAGCTCATGTGAGAGGGAAGGGAAGGGAAGGGAAGGGAAGGGACGGGCAGGGAAGG
>VWZY01011557.1:22898-43045 GCA_013399075.1 Chloroceryle aenea | reverse complement strand
AAAGAAAAGAAAAGAAAAGAAAAGAAAAGAAAAGAAAAGAAAAGAAAAGAAAAGAAAAGAAAAGAAAAGAAAAGAAAAGAAAAGAAAAGAAAAGAAGAGAAGAAACAGCACCCAGTCCAAATCATAGTACGGTAGCACTGAAGACCAGTTGCCTCCCAGACTGCCCAGTTATCACACACTAAGGCCACTACAGAAGGTGAAACTCGCCCACACAAGCACTCACCAGGGGAAACTTTTGTCCCCACAAGCACTTCCATGGGACAAGAATTTATCGCCCTTTTGGTTGTCGTTTTTCTGTTGTGGTCTTTTTTATAACCTTAAAATCAGAGTTAACTGCGCTCAGAAGTTTTTGTTAAATAGCCTGGAAGGGACAATGCCCTCAAGTTTGCACTGACACTTCTTACCCTGCTTGTCAACAGCCGGCTGAACCCATTCGGGCTCATTATTGCCTTGGACGAACAAGGAGAAGCTTCTGGGTCCCTCTTCTGGGATGATGGTGATTCAATTGGTAAGCCCAGCCCCTGAAGCAGTGTCTGTGTGAGTGTCTCTGCTCAGGCTGCCTTCTCAGTAGTACGATGGCACTGACTCCTGCTAGAAACAGCTGAGAACTGACCCCGCGTTGACCATCAGAGGTGAAGAGCAAACTGCTCTTGAAGTCAGTGTTTTGAGATGAGAAGGGTGAGACACCAGGAACAGCTGCTCTGCTAGGGAGGGGAGTCACTCGTGTTCCCCTGAGACCACCTGAACAAAGCTAGAGGAAGAGATGAGATCCTCTTAGCCCACTGTCAGCCGCTTCGCCACAGATACTGTGAACTGCTTATGGGCATTGTTCCTGCTGCGATACAATCCTCCCTGCTCTGTGTTTTGACAGGTACTATTGAGGAGGAGAACTACTTCTTGGCTAAATACACATTCAGCAAAGTAAGTACCAACGTGGAAGGCACCTGCATACATACAGGTAGCTGTAATTTACTGTTGCCTTTGTAAGGCGCTGATGCCAAACTTGTCTCTGGAAAGCTTTCTTCACAGAGCTCAGCCTTTAACCCCAGTAAGCTAATTAATGGTTTCTCTTACAGACAGCTACAAAATAATCCAGCTATGATGCTGCAGTTTTGTATGTGCTTCACTGGGTATCATAGTGACACATCATTAATGTCCCTGCTGTGATGTGACCCTGGAAATCCACTTTTTCAACTCAGATTTCTTTTCTTCTTTTTCCTTTCTTTTCTTTTTCTTAAATTTTCTGGCAACCCACCGTGCTGATCAGATGCTCCGTGCAGCACAGGAATAGATTAGCTCAGGGTCACTGCCCTAGTGCCTTTCCCACAGCACTCACTTCTGCAGACACATCCTGAGAAAGCTCAGCAGGAAAACGCACCCATCTAGGGTACGATAGAGAAAAACACGATAAAATAAATCCACTGGAAGCTCACCTGAAGTATATGACAGTAGTTGTGGGAGTTATTGTAAAGATCTTTAACCTTACAGATCATCTTTTATCGACAGTTGTAGTATTTGGTAAGAAACNTCAGTTTTGGGCCCCTCACTCCCAGAAGGACATTGAGGTGCTGGAGTGGGTCCTGAGAAGGGCAGTGAAGCTGGTGAGGGGTCTGGAGCTCAAGTCTTCTCAGGGAGCTGGGGTTGTTTAGCCTGGAGAAGAGGGGAGACCTTACTGCTCTCTACTGCTGCCTGACAGGAGGCTGTACCAAGGCAGAGGTCAGTCTCTTCCCTCAATAACAAGTGGATAGGATGAGAGGAAATGGCCTCAAGTTGCACAGGACGTTTAGATTGGATGAGAGGGAAAATTTATTCACAGAAAGGGTGATCAAGCATCAGAACAGGCTGCCCTGGGAAGTGGCCAAGTCACCATCCCTGGAGGTGTTTAAGAGAGATGTAGATGAGGTGCTTCCGGACATGGTTTAGTGTTAGGTTTACATTTGAACTGAATGATCCTAAAGGTCTTTTCCAACCTAAATGATTCCATGATTCTATTATTTTCTTGCTGTTTACTCCTAAAAGCCCCAAACTAGTCTACAGAAAATAGTCAAAAGATAAAATTGTGTTAAACTCTGTTGTGATGCTGCTCCTAGAATGTGTGTCTTCCAGAAGCAAGAGCAAGGCAGGTTAAGAGATGGGGTTTATTATATAGTCTTATGAAGTCATGAGATATTTTCCTGGAACTAATACCACGTCTAGACTTTAATTCAATTGTTAATTTATTTTCTGCTTGATTTACCAAGAAAAAAAAAATTCTCCTTCTTCAAAAAAAAAAAAAGGATATTTCAACAGTAAAAAGGAAGAAAAATCATTTTGGCTTTCTGTAGTCTGTGTATAGTAATTTCTTGCAGGAAGGCTGCAGAAAAGCCATATCCAGTTTTATATTAAATTCTGATCTGTGCAAATTAGATTGTTGATTCACTGGCACTTCCATTTTTCATTGCTCATATTTGACTTTTGCCTGCAAATCCATGACTGAAGTTCCTATCTGCATTCCAATAACCTCTAATGTTGATTTTTTATTGTATATTTATAAAGAAAACAAGCTACCTTGAATAACAAGTGGTAGAGGCATAAGAAATGTTTGAAAGTCTTTGGTATTTGTTGCCTATTTCTATATTCTTAAAAAATCATAGATGGATAATTTAATCACACCTCCTTTTAGGAGAACACACAAGTTTTGTTCCCTAAGAGCTTTACTGATAACGTCTGACATCACAGCATTTAGAAACACAGAATGTCTGGGCTGGAAGGGACTCCAGAGGCCATCTGGTCCAACCCCTGCTGAGAGCAGGGACATCCCCAACTCGAGCAGGGTGCTCAGAGCTCTGTCAGCCCCACCTGGAATGGCTCCAGGGATGGGGCCTCAACCACCTCCCTGGGCAGCCTGTTCAGGGCTCCCCCACTCTCCTGGGAAAGAACTTCCTCCTTCCATCCAATCTCAATCCCCTCCTTTCTCATTTAAACCCCCTGCCCCTCGTCCTTCCACTCCAGGCCTTTGTAACCAGGCCCTCTCCAGGCTTTTCTCAGCTCCCTGCAGGCACTGGCAGGTGGCTGTTGGGTCTGAACCCATCACAGGGTGTTGCACAAGTACCAGCTACTGAGCCTCCCAGTCTCAAAAAACCAGGAGCCAGATGTATAAGATCTCAGCAATGAGGAGAGCCATGAACTCTGCCTCCACCCCCAGTGGTGGCAGAAAAGGCAGATGAGCTCTGACCTGCACTGAAGGGATGAGGCCAGGAAGGCTTGCCCAAGGAAGTGGGAGCTTCTGAAAGGATATGCTAGCCACCAGTGACTGAATAGCCTGAGAGCAAGCTCCTCCTCAAACTGGTCCACCTTTCAGGGGGAAAATGAGGGACAAAAGGTGAAGTTCATAGGACCAGAGCAAGACAGCAAGAAAGAAAAATCACGACTCTGCTTCTTGGAAGTGCAGGAGGAAGTTCTGGCTTCTGGCCTCAGATCCAGGATTTCTTTTTGCTGTGCATTTATGGGGCTTTGAGTGATATCCATAAATTCCCTTCCTCTGATGAGAACTCAGGACCTTTCTGGGCAGTTGTTTTTACCACTAGATGCTTAGGGTGGAGAGAGCCACTCATTCCCCTAGGCCATCACCTCCCTGTCTCCTCAAGACCTTCAGTTCTAGGCTTTGGTCAGAGGGATAACGGCACAGGGTGCTGGCTCAGGGCCTCAGAGCCAGCAACAGCATTTAGTAATACAGCTGTAATTTCTGAGTTCAGCATCACACTGAGCATCCCAGGTCGACGTGGCCACCTTGAGCTAGCTCTCCTGCCTGGCCATACCTGAGACAGCAATAGATCACCACCCAGAGCTGCCCTCTTTATCCTGAGCCTCCCTCTGTGCTGGAGCTCTGCCAGCAGGGGGAAGACACCACATGTATGTACCCTAACAAATTCTTCAGAGGCTTTTAGAGCCCTCTCCCCATTTGCTCCATATGTTCCTTGCTGAGGTGGTTCAAGTCAGCGTGCTGGGGGTAAGCAGGCACTTTGGGTGCGGGTGCCTGAAATAAGTCTAAGCACAGCCCTAAGTTAGAAATGCTGTCATCTAGCTTCTGCTCCCCTCCTACCATGCACTATTGAAATAACATAAGCTAATTTATGCAAAAGGTTCCATCATGGGTTTCTCCTTGGCATATTTTTAAACAGTCACGATTGCATGGCAGCTCCTCGTTTCCAGAGCGGTGGAATTCATCTTTATTTCCTTAACAACTCTGAGCACATAACAAATGCAATGATTCCTCTTCATTGCTTATATGGGAAATTACTGTTGCTAGTTATCCAAATGCATTTGTTTAATGACTTGGTGTGTCCTCTGGGTACATCTCTGAATATGGTAAGTAAGAAGTGTCGTAGTACTATGTACAACACAGTAAAGAAGCAGCACGACAAGCGAAGCTCCGTGGATGTATGGTGCTTCTTCAGTGCCCTTAAAGCTGGGACATACATAACAGAGATTGCCAGCAGGAGCTGTGCTGATGTGGGACATAAAACAGGGGTAAAATACCTAGCAGCTGATGGCTGTGAGAAATGGTAGTGGTTTAAAGCAGTTAGTTGTGGCTGTTGATTAAATCTGCCTTAAGATCACTGACTGAAGCTCAGCATCTGGATTTGGGCTTTTTTTTCACCTTGTTCACAGCTACAAGAACCAAGCTTGTGCTGATCACAGGTGGAAAAAAACCACGTCCAAGAAGATTCCAAAGAGATGTTGCAAATGTTAGTCTCTTACTTTGTTAGTTTATGATCATGCACAAACCCTTCCTTATTTGAAAATTCATGTGGCTGCTGTTTTACCTTTACCATCTCAGACTTTCCTGTCCACATTGGAAGATGTTCTACGTGTTCACTGACAAAGATGAGACCGTAACAGTAGCAGCATGCATTAAGCCACCCCTAAAGAGCTCTTGTGGTCCTAAAATTTTTCTCTGTGTTTTTTTTTTTCCAGGGAAACCTGAAGACAGAAATACTGAAAAACGGCTACCGAGGGGCTGATGCTCTGAAGTACAACAAAATTACAGTTCTTGGCCTGCAGCTGAGACCTCATGCTCTTACTCTGAACGGAAGAGCCATCCCTGGAGACGCCTTCACTTATGAGCTGAGTGGGGTAAGAGCTGCACTGAGCAGTTATGAAAGGCCTTAGGGAGTGGGGGATGGTCAGTGAATAACTGGGCCGGTTTCTCATCCATGCCCCTTTACATGTCCAGGGATAACCAGACACCAGCTCTTGGTACAAGAGTTGGAGGTTTAGGGGGAAATGAAAGCAAAAGCAAGAGTTGCTTTAAGAAACTTTAATCTTTGCTATCACACCTATGCACTCTTTTACTTAATGCCTGTTGCTTAGAGAAGTTTTTAATCTCCTGAAATAATGGAAAGAAGATAGAGTTCCACAAACTGGAAGATGTTAGCACTCTCATGGGCATTATTATCATTCTGATAGAGTGAGAAGACCTGTCCAAGTTATTCATCAGCTGCTGAAAAGAAGTGGTGGAGATCTTTTCTCAGTTACCCAGTGTCTAAAAATTATTACGGCGTAGCTGGCTCTTACCTGTGTCTCCCTGTCTTCAGAGGAGGGAAGGGCAAATCTCTGCTCTGCTGCTGTGTTCCTAAGGGAACTATCACGACAGTGAGACAACAGTTACAGCTTCAGCATCTTAAAAAGTTCAACCTCAGTGTCCCAGATCAAAATACATCACTCACTTGTGCAGTGCTCCTCTAGCAGCACCAAGGAGACACCCCAGGGGGACAGACTGGACACCCCTATAAACAGGTGCAACAGCCTCTGCGGTCCCAAATTCCTTTTCCACAGGAAAACAGACAAAAGGAGCAACTCTGAGTGAGCAGCCTTTGCTTTGGTCACTCGTCCCATATCTGTCGCCAGCTGAAATGGGTGGTGCATGCTTTGCATGGTCTGTGGTACTGCTCCCTTCCCAGCACTGGTCTGCCTCAAGAGAACTCCCCCTACTAGCACTGTAAGGTACAACTGGCTCAGCATTCAGCCAAAGACAGCTGAAGCAACAGGCAGTGGATGTCACATCTTGCGTTATCTATCCACTTGGCTTAATGATTCGTGTTTATTTGGAACCAAGGTGTGAGCCCCATTATGTGCACCTGGTTCTAACATTTATTTTATTGAAGGAATCTGCAAAGGAAGAAAATTGCTGAGAATAAATTTCTGAGCATCCTAAAAAACTCACTTCCAGAGACGATGTCATAAATACGTGTAATCAGTGTTGCCTCAAGGGAAGAAATTGTTTAACAGCCAAACTGCCTCTAAGCAAGCTGAAAGCAACAGAAATGGGACAGGGTAAAGGAAACGTTCTATTGAGAGATGCTTGAAGGCACCAATCACAGAGACCCAGAAGATAACTGCATGCTGACAGCATCACAGAAGAAGGTGATTAAGAAAGACTAAAAAGCTTGTCACAAAAGTATAATTTAAAATTTGATTTAAGCAGAAAAGATGATCTCAGAGACTTAAGAGCTGCTTTGAATAAGGGAGACAAAACCACCAAGCTGCTGCAGTAGGGAAGGTCCAAAACTGCACAAAATCTCCATTATTTAAACCAGCTAAATGTATTTCTCTTACAACTGGAAGGGATTCAGTCAGACCTCTCCCACCAGCTCTGTATAGACGTTGTAATGCCATCATGCATAATCCTCTCCTGTCTGACTGTTAAAAAGCACTGGCAGCTCGGGTTTAGATCTTGAAAACTTACAACCCATGTCATTAAAAACCCTCACAAAATCTAAAGGGCAGACTTGCCACTATCTCCCAGGCTTAATGAGATTACATACCCCATCACAGTTTAACAAGCACAAAGACCATACTGTTTGCAGGGATGCAGCAGAAAGTGACTTCTACCATACTGCTCTTGCTTTATGGGAAGAAAGTCTGCCTAAAGGCAGTGCCTAATTGAGCCATAGTTATTTGTGTATAAATAGGAGCCCTTTGCTTAGTAATAAGGCACTTCTTTCTGATTCACACAGCTCTACGCCCATCTGGCATTTCTAATATCCCAGAACCTTCCCACCATTAGGAGTCTCTTATCTTTCTGTCCCCCTGGAGTATGGTACCCTCAGAGCCACAGGAACTGCAGCAGAGACTTAAGAGCTGCTCTTGGCCCAGCTTGTGCTGTTGGCCAGGCCCGTGCTGTTGGCCAGGCCGGTGCTGCCAACAACGACCAGGTCACAGGAAGGTTGTCCTTTATCCCCCACTTGCATCCTCTGCTGGGAAGAGCAGGAAGGTTCCCAGTGCCCACGCAGCAGCGCAGTCTGGAGCAGCCTCTCTGGCTGCCTGGTGCTTTGGGGTTCGTGTTTGGATGGGGCTGCAGTGTTTCCATCTGGATCTGGCCCCGTACTTGAACAAAAGGCAGATTATTCAGCAAGTGGAATTCCTGCTCACCCAGTAGTGGTAGAGACTGTTTCTGAGGGAAGATGGAAATATGACACACTCTGAAGAAGTGATCTAAGCATAGACTGCTCGAGTGATCTGAGCATGAATTTGTGGGTGGGCAAAGAAAGAGCTCAGAAGTGTGGATGGAGATAATCTATTTTAAGAGATTATTAATTCTGAAAGTTAAAGATAAAACTGGAGAAGTACTGAAAATGGAAGTGATGCGAGTAGCGTAAAATACATCAAATCTTACACTGAACAGAGAGAGAGCAGAACAAGTATTGTATTTATAATTTCATATTTAATTCATGTTATTAATTAATTTTAAGCTGTTCCTGAAAATCTAAAAGGGATGTTGAACTGGATACAGCAGTAGAAAGACACCTACTGCCATCAAGTCAGGCTGGCCTACCCGATGAGGTTAAGGGAATTACGAAGGTCTAAGTTCAATTTTTCCATCTTATTCTCTGGTTTGAGCTGGTCTTTTTTAAAGTTACCATTAAGTTGTTAATTATTTTTGTGTCTTTTTTGTTTGATGGTTTTTCTTTCTTTATTTTTTCTCCACAGAAACTCACTTTATGGATTTCTGCCCCACTTACCCAGGAACTCAACATTAAGATTTACTAGAGTGATCCGAAAACGCCGACATAATCCAGCATCCCTGGCCTCACATATTGATCTGATTTTTATGTTAAAAAAGATCAACAGAAAAATCGAGCCATTAAAACATTGCTTATGCACCTGATGACTGGTTCTGGTCCTCTTGAGTATTTGTAGCTCAGTACTCTGCAGGCACCACTTTCAGGGTCGATAATAAATAAACCAACGCGTGTTCCTCTTCCTGAACTGCTAGAACAGCCCGGGCACGTTTGGGATCTATAGAGAGAATTGGTGGGGAACTTGGGGATTTCTTTCATGAGCCTGGCTCTCTGTGGAGACTGCTGAGTGTTGGGGCAGCTTTCCCCACGGAGAGCGGCCGGTGCCCTGGAATGTACACCCTGACTTCTGACAGGAGGGATCCACATCACCGCAGGCTCAGAGCTTCACAAACTCAGCTGCTCCCAGGCTTTTAACTCTATGTTAAATCTCTTTTTGTTTTCATTAATATTTGTTAATGAGAAGCCCGAGTTGCAATTTGCAACCCTAAGAGGTTTATATTAAACAGATTCTCCAGTAAGGAGGTTGGGAAAGGACTGTGATCCAGTTTAGGCTGCTAGCACCAGCCTTCCCCTCCCCAGTGGTGAGGTTCCCCCCAGAGCTGCCCCAGTTTATGCCAGCTGCAGGACAGCAAGGGCAGTTCTGGCTGGCTGCTAAAGGCTGCTTTCCCAAAGCTGAGTCTTGTGGAGAAACCTTAAAACTACAACCCTCTGAGTCCGTGGACTGGGCAGACCAAGGCCCTGGTGCAGAGGAAGGCTGCCAGTGTAGCTGGTGAGGGCTGTCTGCGCGTGGGAGAGGGGAAAGCAGGAGAGCCTCTGCCAGAGAGGACACCAGAGGCAGGCAGCCTGAAAGAGCAGCACTCGTTGCAGAGATGTGAGGAACAGCAGCATCCCAGAGGATGTGTCCACACCGTTTGTCACAGCTCTGCACCAGAGAGCTCAGATCCCACTCGGAGGCTGCTTGGAAGGCTCCAGCTGGCACAGGAGGTGCTGGCCCACCCGCCACGCACACATTGTCCTGGGGCTCGGGCACCCTGGCAGCCATCCTCTCATGCTGCCTGCGTGAGCTGTGTGGCTGCTCACCCTGCCTCATGGTGCAGACATAACCAGAGAAAGCCTGGATGGCCTGGCAATGATGGATGGATGGATGGGGACAACTGAAGCAGACCAGTCCTGTGCAGAATCCAACCTCTCCCGTGTGGTCTTTGCAGAGATGGCAGCAAAGAGGTACCCAGTCTGAGTCTTCCCCCCAAAGGGAGGGTGTCAGCTCCTCACTGTGTTATAAAAAAAAGCAGAGAGAGATAAATCTGAGCACCTGGTCAGAGAAAGGAAATCTGTAAACACCTGGCTGGGAGGGGGGCGTGAATGGCTGGGTTTGTTTGGGGGGGAGGGATGGATTTTTTTAGCCCAGAGTGTTTGTCTCTAGTCTGCTTCACAGTGTGTGTAAAGCAGGAGTGGGAGGAGGGAGGTGGTAAATTTGCTAACAAATGGTGGAAGAGGAGACTGGTGTGTAAGCTGGAGCACAGATGTGGCTGGAGAGCAGGGGAAATACAAAGAGCCTTTGGCTGGATATCGATGTGGAGCTCATTGGTTTTCTGTGGAATCAGTGACTAACCCAACAATTTCATATAGAGCTTCATAAAACAGGAATGAAAAATAGACCTCTACCAGCATCAATATGCTCTTCAGGCTTGTATTACAACCTGGATTTTATTCCTCTGTTGATATCTTGCTCTTTGCAGCTCCAGTGAAGACAACAGGAAATCGCCAGTTGATAACAGGCCTGCCTGGGGCTCTGATTTCACATCGTTATTGCACAGCCCCTGGTCAGCATCGGTGTTAGGACATCAAAGAAAAATGGAGGCTGAGTGTGTCTGTGTGTGTGTGTCCTTGGCTATTTATCCTCTCCAAGCATTCAGCTGCAGGTGCAATTTTAGATCTTGTAGACCTGCCTGAAGTTGTGGTTACACTGCTTGTTCTTCCCCATCCCACCAAGTTCTGGCTGTGTTATTTTCGAGGAGAGGATAAAGTCTTCAACAAGAACCACAGAAGGTGTTACAAGGGTTGTGAGCTGGATCCAAGAATCTGTAGCCAAATATAGAATCATAGAATAGATTGGGTTGGAAAAGACCTCCAAGATCATCAAGTCCAACCCCCTATTTTACTTTCTTTAAAGATTAGATTAGGTGGGATTAGATTAAACGTGTGCTTCCCCAAATTTTGGCATGGATTAAATTTATTACAGATCTTCAGTGGGGAGAGGACTTCTCAGGCTGGGATTTCAAAGCATCCTCAGTCAGCTGCTTTTTCCTTTGTTAGTCATAAACCCCAACAGCTGAGCCCTCCAGAACCCGAAGGAGTTGAAATGCTAAGGGAAAAAATCTTACTTTATATTTCAAAACCCCATTAATTCTGGGCTTTACAAATTCACCACCTTACAAAGCCATGAAGGGAAGACAGAAATTCACTGTCCAGTGAATTCACTGGCTGCTAAGAACACACCACTAAGCCCAGCTCAAGCAGAGAAAGTCCAAGTAACCATTCCCAGTGCTACTCCATGTACACTTGGACTCCTTTTCATCTCAGATGCTCAGTTTTAGGTTTCATTTCAAAGCACCCTGGATCATCATCTCGTGAGAGGTTTGTGCTGGTTTTGTATAGCGTGGAGAGATGGTGGTGGCCCAAATCAGTTAGGGGGACGTGCAGAGAGCTCTGCTGTGCTTGGTAAACTGGGCACAGACCAAGTGTAGTCTTGTGTGTCTTGGAACAAAGAATGGACAAAAGAAGATGGGGCGCTGCTAGAGCAGAGACATTGAAGGAGATTGGGGTCCTGTTGGACAATCTTGAGTTCCCAAAGAAAGGCTTAATCAAAAAGGAGGCAGAGCAACCTCAGATTGGGAGACAAGTACAGGCAGAGATGTTACAGCCAGTGTATCTGTTTGCTGGACTGACACCATCTCTCTGGAACACCCTGTCCCATTCTGTTGTCAGGAGTTTGTGGAATATTCTGGAAAAAAAATACATTGGTCAAAAAGGAAGCCACAGAAATGTCTGAAGGACCAGAAGAAGACATCTTCCAGTGAGAGCACCGAGGTGCTCAACCTGCACTGCTCAGCACCACAAAGCAAGTGAGAAGACAACTGCCCTGGGGTGCCCTTGAGCTCGGGGTCCCGTGGGGATCCCTGCCCTGGGCAGGGGATGGCTGCTGGGTGTCCCTGCTCCTGCTGGAGCCCTGGCAGCAGTGTGTGGAGAGCTGGCTGGGAGCCCTGTTGCTGTCCTCGCTGAAAATGCATCCCACACAAATGCTGCTGGGGAGGATTATGGAATGAAGGCAAGATGGACACCCTGGGCTTGGGGGGAGGAGGTTTACAGGGCTTTCTGCTGCAGGAGCATTCCCATCACAGGGGGCCAACGGAGCTGCCGGAGGGCGTGATGATGAAATCGAGGTCTCTGTCCAAGGACTAACAAGCTACAGGGATTAAAGCTAGCAGGGAGAGGGAATGCTGCCTACACAAGCCCTAGCAGTGCTCCAGGGCATGCCCCAGCTGTGGCAGCCAGTGCCTTGAGGAGCCATCCTACAAACAGCTCAAAGAAAAAAAACCCACGTAGCAGAGTATTCTGCTGTCGTCTTCTGTTTGCAGTCACCAGTGAAATGAGCAAGTCCTGTGAATTCTGGGGAGACCCCACAGTTCCAAATAGCAAGGCTGGAGGTCCCCAGGTCCTCCTGTGTGCTGTCCTGGCTGCTGCATTCAAGAGAAAGCTATGAAGGAGGGGAGGAAAGTGCCCTTCTCTGAGAGCAACAGGGTCAGCTGGAGAGACCCAGAGAGTGCAGAGGCAGCGAGAGGGGCATGCCCAGCAGCAGCAGAGCCTGGCAGCTATTCCCAGCAGTCCCAGGCCTGAGACAGATGGGGAGGCTTTTCCAAGTGACCAGAAGGCCATCTGCCAGCCCAGGCACATCACCATCGCTGTCATCAGAATGCTCCCAGGCACGGCAGAGGAAGATGATCAGTAGCAGAGCAGCCCAAGCAAAAAGCAGCCCCTAATGAGCACTAAGGAGAGCAAGGCCCCTGGTAAGCACAGAGGTCTGCCAATTAATAGCTAAACAGCAATAACAGGTACAGATTTGATCTAGCACATTCCAAAGACATAGGTCACTATCTTGAACCCTTCAAGACCTATCTTGGGTGCCAAAAGGAACCGTTGAAGTTTAACCCCAGCTGGCACCAAAGCCCCGCTCAGCTGCTCACTCCCTCACGCCGTGGGATGAGGAAAGAATCAGGAAAGTGAGAAAACTCAAAGGTTGAGATAAAGAAGGCAGTTTAATAGGGAGAGCAAAAGCTGCACACACAAATAAAGCAAACCAAGGAATTCATTCACCACTTCCCCTCAGCTGGCAGGTTCAGCCATCTCCAGGGAAGCTCAGGTAATGATTACTGGGGAAGACAAACACCACCACTCAACATCTCCCCCCAGGCCTTCTTTTTCCCCCATCCTCCTTCTTCTCCAGGTTTATATGCTGAACATGATGCCACGTGGTATGGAATATCCCCCTGGTCCCCTCCCAGCTTCTTGTGCACCCCTGGCCAGCTCGCTGCGGGGGTGAGGAGCAGAAAAGGCCTTGATGCTGTGCAAGGGCTCTCAGCAGAAAGGAAAACATCCCTGTTGTATCAACATCGTTCCAGCACAAAACAAACCATAGCTTCCTGCTAGCTACTGGGAATCAATCAACTCCACCCCAGCCCAAACCAGCAGAACCCTGCAGCAGCCAGGTGGTCTCTAGAGGCTGTGCAGATCTGCACCACAGAGCAGACCCAAGTGGAAATGATCCTACAGCAATGGGAGTTGCAGGTGAGTCTTGGCTGTTCATTGCACTTTGCTTTGGAGATTGTGGCAATTGTAGTTGTGCTCAGGTATGATGGAGCTTCAGGCATTTAGCAAAACCATTTTGGGGTGCTGTTTGTAAAGAAAAGGTATGGTAGAGCCATTGGCCCACTGCAACACAGTTTTGTGCTGAGGATGTTTTCTCTCAACTCCTTGGTTCATGCTGCTTCATCTGTGCTTCTCGAGCACTCACTAGCAGCCCTACTTCCATTTCTGGTCCGTGACTAGAGTCTAGCACCTGTGGGATGCAATAGAATCTTCCCACGAGCTTACTGATAGCCCAGAAGGACTACTCTGCTTCCTCCCACCTTTTCCCTACCTTCCCTCCAAACACACATATGTAGTGGGGATATTGGGTGTGTGCTGAAATTAAATGTGCTGCTGACTTGGTACAAACTCCTGCAGACCCAGGGATTGGTTGATTCGTGGAGGACCTCCCTCCTAGATGGAAAAGTGCTGTGAAATACACTCTGCTTCTCACTGCTGTTACCATACCTAGTGATGAAGCCAGGATTGCAAAGCACTGCAGAGCTGGATGCTCTGGATACTGCTGAAACTCACACCTGGAAGGTTGCTCACATCAGAAAGGCCGCTCAGGATTTTATCTGTTCTCCTCTTTGGCCCTACTTCTACTCCTTGGTGTCCTCCTGAGAGAGCTCCTAGATGACCCTGCACCTCCAGGAGGGGTTTGACCACATTGTGTTTGCCAGTGAGACATTGCTCGAGCGGACGCCTGTGATTTCTGGTTATCCAACACCAACACTGTGATCAGAACTCTCCTCTCTCTTGCCAGCTGCCTTCTCCAGATCCTGTCTTCATGCTTAGGTGATGGGGGGTGATGAAGTCAGTCCTGTTTTCCTGTCCTAAGCTGTCTGAACCTTTACGTTGGTTTAAATGTTGGTCCTGACTCCTCCTCCAAGCAGCAGCAGCAACACCATTTTGGAGCATTTCAAGATCACAGATTTGTCATCTTTCTTTGGCAGGACATGATGTCATGGTTGATGTTTCCAACCCCATGGCAGATCTCTAAAATTCTTGCTTAAAAATAACTTTTTAAACCCAGATAAAGCATAGAAAATTCCATAGAAATTCAGAGGAAGCAAGAAGGAAAGCAAGGCCACTCTCTGCTCTTTGAAAGGGGGTTGATCAGGTTTTTTCACTGCCTGATTATGCTTTCTGAAGGATAGACAGGCTGAGATAGAAAGTATAGCAGGTACTGGATCCAGATATATGCATATGCACATATGTAAACCACTCTGCATGATAATCTGGGAGACACAACCATGCTCCTCTCTTTTCTCTTCCATGGAAAGTCTGAAGGGAAAACTGTTCCAAGCTGTTGCGAGTTGGTAAAGACAAAAGAACACTGAAGTGTTTTTCTATCTAGCAGCTGGAGGTACTGTACTTTATGGCAAGGAATAAACAAATTCTTTAGTAATACATAAAAGAAAATAATACAGTGCACAAACTACGCAGCATTTCATTATTTCTTCATCTGGTTCGTGACCACGGGGGCTTAGAGGTTAGAAAAGGAGAAGGCGTTTGAGAAACTCCAGCTTACAAAGTCTGGAATTAACTTGTAGCCAAGAAGCAATGGAAGGGTAAACCTTGTTTACTTGGAGATGGCCAGGGACTATTTGCCCAACTGAAGCAGATGCTTCCTGGTTTTCAGCATCTGAGGGGACTTTCAAACCACGAAGCAACAATTTGAAGGTGACTGTTATGGCTTCAAGAGCTATTTTGTACGTGGATGAACCTCTTTTTTGGTGTACACTTAACAGACAACTGCATCTCTGGGTGCTCTGTAAGTACTTCCTCAGCCCATCACCTGCAGCTACATTTGAGCCCTGTTTGGAAAAGGAGCTATTTATATATTCATGAAATAAACTGGCACATTAAAAGCTCGTGTCAAGCTGGCAATAAAAATAGAGTAACAGGTTGTTTCACTTAAAAATAGATTATCAAACCACTGTTTTGTGAAATATTTGCATATGTTCTTACTTCTAATTTGTGTGAGGGCTACAGCTGATATTTTGGGTGATGTGCAGAACATATGACAAAGATGCCCCTGTCTCAGCAGTTTGGTTCAGATGAGGGGGAAGCCTTTGAAGTGAACCTCTTGACAGCCTCTGTTTGCTGCACTTGGGGCTGGGAGGGTGTGAGGTGAATTTCTTTCACGTGAGCTAAGCCAGGACAGGTCCTCTAGGACCACACATAATGCACTCCAACCATTTAGGAGCACCCAGGCTATGTGGAAGTGAAGCTGCCTTGAAGTGTACAGGAGAGGTGCTGGCTCCTCAGCACCTGGCCTCAAACCACTGTGTCTGCCCCTGCAGTCTGCCCCTGTGCTCTGTAGTGCTTTCTAAGGTAGATATTGGCTTCAAGGCCAAATTTATCCCAGAAGTTGGGCTAAATAGCCTGGAAAAGTGTTTGTAGTTTCCCCTAGAGGTTAATAGAGCTGGTGGGGGGGACATAAAGAAACTGGAAAAAAATATTTACAGAGAAGTTTGGGCTTTTTGGTTTTGTTAGCTAAAATGCTACTGGTTTGCCCAGTGATGCTCCTTCTGCCTCATGAGTTTAGCATGACGCTGCTCATGTTTCTGGCACAGCAAACCAACGTTCAGGATTCCCCATGTACATCTGTAACTCTGTTCTGGTATTTTCTGTCGAGGCACCAGCTGAATGCTGCTATATGAAGGATGTCCTGTTAAACAAGCCATCAAGTTTTGGTTTAATGGTGCTCAGATTTGGCAAACAGGCTCTACTGCAGGTCATGGTGTCATAGTAATTTTATTAACCTACTTGAGATATCCTCTAATAGCCTTTTTTGCTGTGCTCAGTTTTCAAGCACAGTGGTTTATCCCCCACTTTTGTCTACTTTGCTGTTCTTCCTTTTATTGCTCCAGATCAAACCCTTTAATTGTAAATCTTGTGAGGCAGGACAACTGTTGATTATTTGGCTCTGTGTTCTTAATGCAGCCCTTATGAAGCATAATAAGTGTATCTCCTGATGAACCTGGAAAAGCAGTAATTATCTTCTTATAAGCAGATCTTAAAACCCACCCCTTCAACTGCAAGCGCTTTCTTCATGCTTTCTTCTTTTTCCACCTCTAGAAAATAGCAGATGCTAATTTAGAGATAGCATGAAATTAATCATCCCTGTAGTTGTTATCACTGCTGTAATTGCAATGAGGTTTATGTATTAGCCCCTATGCAGCCAATGCTTGCATAGGTTTAACAAGTCCAGCTTATTACAGTTCCTTAACGCTGTTTGTTTTGTACCATTTAGGACTAGAAATTGCTGTGAGCTATGTGTTGTGCTCTCTTTGATCTTACTGAACACAAAGAACAAAGAAATATGGCAGTTCCTCCTGCTTACAGCTGGGTATCTGCAGCCCAGACCTGGAGATGCGTGGGGTGCCCCTCACTGTGCAGACAATGGCACCTCCAATAGTCTCACCCCCCTCTGGAGCAGGCTTCTGCTGCTGGCTGGGTGAATCCCACCCCAAAGCCCATTGTCTGTGTTTGCCAGGTCTCACTGATCATGACAGGAGCCCAGCCCTGCGTGCACACCTCCTCTGGCAGCATCCAATATTAGGGGAGATGTTTCCATCCAAGGAGTTTCAGCTGCTTTGAATTGCAGCTGCTCCCAAGATCAGGCACTAGACTGGAACTGGATCACCAATCCAGCTGTGAAATTTGTTTCCCTAGGTGAACCCCTCACGGACTGCAGGAGGGAGGGCTCCTTCTTGAGATGTCCTTCACTTCCCCACAGCTGATGCCCAGAGGTTCCCAGGCAAGAGAGCTTTGTCCAGCAGGTAAGTGGCCCACAGCCTTCAGGATCCTCTCCTGCATCATGAAATGCATGGTGCTGCAGGAAAACTCATGTGAATTCAAACCCTGAAAAAGCCATGGCAAGGATAAAGTCATTTATGCTACCTATACTCTGAGGGTGTTGTCAGCAAACAGAAGGGACAGAACGATTGTGGGGGATGGAAGGATGATGGGTGAGGGTGGATTTATGAGAAGGGGGCTATGGTTTTCCTGTTGGTGCTGTTGAGAACACTGCAGCTGCTCACACAGCAGTCATTTCATAGCTTTTCCTCTTTTTCCAGCCTTGCCTGGCTTGGGGAACCCAGCACATAATCCATTCATTTTAGAGTCATTGCTGGTTTTTTAAGTCGCTTTGAAAAAGAGTTTTTAAATAAAATTTGCCCAAAGAAATGAAGAATAAGGCTAATAAAAAAATTCAGGAGATACTTGCATCCTGCATGTACGACAGCAATGACCTGCGAACGACTTTGGCTCAGCTGAGTGATCCATGAGACCACTGCAGGTTACCAATTAAAGGTTAGCTCCAGAATTCTCTGCAATAACTGGTTCTTTAATCTTACTCTGAGACCCAGCCAGAAATAGGCGAGTGATCAGTCTTACTGATGCTGCCTAACAAGTTTCTCTTTCCCTCTTGCTTCAGAACTGCAGCAGATGCTACAGATAGGAGGAATACTAAAGATAGTTTAACTGTGTAGTGGAAGCTGGAAGAAAACCAAGGAGCTAGGAGTGGGTTTTTGCAGAGAAAAAAAGTGTAAGGATAGGAAAAGCCTGGGCAATTTAGAGGAAATAATTACAGATGCAGGAAAAATTAGTGAAGAAACCCTAAGGAGAGAGTGACTGAAGCAATCTTTGAGAGACAGTATCTGGGGACTCTCCCTCCCGTGGCCATGACTTTACTGCATCCCTGTGCATCACTGAACATTCCCAAAGAGCTGAAGCACCTCGGGCACTGCTATGTGAAAAAAAAAAATCCAACAAAACACCCCTGCAGCCAGCAGCTGAGAGAGCTGAGCAGCCACTCGGCCTGCTAGTGACACCCCAGAGCAGCTTGCAGGCAGCAGACAGAGCTGATGGGGACAACTGGCAGAGCACAGCTGGCAGAAGCAGCTGAGAGCCAGACCAGCGGCCAGGGGGTGGCGAGAAGCCAAGTGGAGTTGCTAAGTTCAGCTTAGAGCACAAGGTCCTTTCTGGCTTCTCCTGCTGAAGCAGAGTGGTGACACATTAAGCTGACACCACCATTGCTGGGCTCTGTCTTTTGGGACAACAGCTGGACCCCCCATCGGGTGCATTATATGATTAAAGTGGGGGGTGATGAAAGGAGGAGGGTTGTGGCTGATATTTAATTTGCTCCCTGGGGTGCACCAGGTCAGGACTGGAGTCAGCATGTTCTGAGGGGGGGTAGTTTTGGTTGCTGTAAGTTGTTTCTCACTCAACCCCTCACAAGTTTCTATTCCTTAAACTCATGTGTGCAAAATATTGTTTGTCAAGGGGGAAAAAGAAATAATTCCTTTCTTAGGTGTATTAATTTAATTCCCCTGAGTTTCAGGCTGACACTCAAGTCTCCTATTCTGTGTTTTCTAAGGCCCCTTGGAAACAGCAGCCACTGGCCAGTCCATGCTTGGGGAAGGGGCTACAACTCACATTCTCCTATGCTACCCACTCTAAACTCTTTACAGATGTTGTTCATCCCATCTCCAGCCCTGTGCTGGACACGCTGCTCTCTAACACAGAGCTCTGTGGCTTACATGTATGATCCATATCCGTGTCTCACAGGCATGTGTTTGCACTGAACTACACTGCACTACTACTGCAGGGAACCCAGTTTATCCTGCAATTCCAACCACTTCATAGGACTATTTTTTTCCTTATTAATGGTCTCCATTATGTCTGTTTGTGCAGTTTCCCAGCAGGTGATAAATGCATCGAGTAGAACTGATCCCGCAACATGCCATTATAGAAATGCTCTCCAGAATTGCTTTCTGAGTCATAATCTTTTTAGCATGTGCTGCATTCATTTTGTATAGTGTTAATTTTTAATCAGCACATCATTGGATGAGAAATGATATCAAATCCTTTAGTAGAATCTGGAAGCACTGCATTGCATTGTCTCCGTTCGCTGGTTTAATCAATAGAAGGGATTACCTGGCAGTATTTGTTTTCTCTGTGTTCTCTGTTGCCCAGCTCTGCAGTTATGTTTAAGATCCATGTGTTGAACCTTGGGCAGGGACAATTCCTGTGTGAAGACAGTGGGGAGGACACAAGGAATTCAGGGAACTGCTACTAACTGTATGCTGACTGTTCTTCAGCCCTCCGCTGGGATCTGCTTGTTTCACCTTCCTTACATTACTTCAGTCTGGACAGAATTTGAAGTACCAAGTCCAAGAAAGGACTTTGGGACCTACAAGTTACATCCTGAAGTATCCATGTTACAGGATTCTCCCCTAGGAAGAATTCTAAAGCCTGTGTTCGAAGTCTACACTCCTTAAATGGAGTGCATAACTTGTCAGCTCTTGCCTACGTCTGTTGGGGATTGCTCAGGGGCAAGAGCAGTTTGTCCAACAATCAGGTGTCTGCCACCCAGTATTGAACCATAACTGCAGATAGCAGAGGTAGTTACTCTGGACAGAACAACCCACTTGTGACCCTCGCAGTGCACAGGAACACTGAGGGGGTGATAGCAGAGGCCTGGCAAGTGGGGACACAGGGTGTAGGATGGAGGAGCAAGAGCAAGGGCTGAAGAGGGGGCGTGGGGTGCCACTGGGGATCCCAGTGCTGTGGAGAGGTCGCCAGTCATTGGTGAAGAAGTGCAGGCTGGGCAAAACTGGTTTTTGGAAGAAGAGCTGAAAGGGCAAATCTCAGGAAACTACACCACACCCAGCAGATTTGGACATGAAATGGAGGTGCAGACCAGTGAAGCAAGAGCAAGGTGTAACAGTGTGTTGGAAAGATAGCCCAGGGGGGATCCTCAGAGTGGGGAGGAAGAAGTTATCAACATCATATCCCTTCCAGGAAAGCAGTGGAAGAAATGCCATCTGAGCACCACACTTCTCCTGGCAAAGCACAGGGGACACCAATGGCTGGCTGCTGCTTCTCTAGCAGTGCTGATGCCATCGAATTCAGGATCAAACATGGAGATCTAAGAGACAGCCCTACAGCAGGAGTAGATACCAGGAAGGTGCTGTGCAACATTTTAACTCTATTATTACTGTCATTCCATGTTCATCAGTTAATTGCAGAGTGGCAGGTAGGATTATTGTGACTAGACTAATCTTAATAACTGTCATGTTGTAATGAGTCTAAAAATTTTCATTAGACTAACAACAAATTCTTGGCTTCCCATACCAGGTGCATTGACAGGGCCTGCTCTTGGGT
>VWZY01011557.1:11050-22709 GCA_013399075.1 Chloroceryle aenea | reverse complement strand
AGGGATAGGATGAGAGGAAGCAGCCTCGGGTTGGACCAGGGGAGGTTTAGGTTGGATATTAGGAGAAAGTTCTTCACTGAGAGAGTGGTGAAGGCCTGGAACAGGCTGCCCAGAGAGGGGGTGGAGTCACCATCCCTGGAGGGGTTCAAAAAACACCTGGATGTGGTGCTTCAGGACATGGTTTGGGGGTCCTGATAATCTTCAGTAGACAATTGGACTTGATCACCTTGAAGGTAATTTCCAACTTCAATGATTCTCTGATTCTTTCCTGCCCTTAACAAGTGTTTGAGTGCAACACTGCTCTCAGAATTCGCTTTCATGCAGTAACTGTGGTAGACAGTGGTGGCAACAGAAACAATCATCACACCAGCAGTTAATTCTATTCATTTTGTAACTCTAATTTAACTGAGCAAAGAATTTTTAAAAGATATTTTTTCTGTAGCCACAGTTCCACATTTTTAGCTAAATAACTTGTTCAATCTTTATAAAACAGAAGCTGTCCCTTCCTACTGCAATGCCTTTTTTCCATAGCTAATTTATTCCTGTAATTTCCTATAAATTCCTGTCATTCCTAACATGACAATCAGATCCTGACACTGTTACTTTCAGTGTGACTGTGAATGAAGTATATGTAGTCCACTGACATCAAGAAAGAAAAAGGATTAAAGAATTAGGAGACAGTTAGTTAAAATCTGAACAGTTCTGCAGCTCTAACGTGAGATGTTTACGTTCAAAGTTCTCTTTGAAATATGGAGAAGGGGTATTTAGGAATGTTCTAAACATCAAAACATTAGAGCTGAAGAAACCTGCACATCTTCTGTTTGTTTAGGGTAAGGACTTTTACTGGTTTTCATTTGCTTTGCAGATGCCATTTCCCAGAAAGCAAACTGGGAGAAAGAGCTTTTGATGGATATGCAGTGTGTGTTAGTATTTGCATTTCTCACCCTGCCTTCCTCTACTACAAAAGAAGAATCAATTTAATTAATTAGATTTAGATAGCAAATGTCTGCAAGAGGCTTATTTTGGAAAGCAACTATAAAGAATAGCATATTTTAAGAGAGCTTTTCAAAGCTGACCTCAAAGGGTAACATCAGAAATTCCATTTCAGACAATACAGAGAAGAGGGTGAACGTCAAGTGCCAAGTTCCACTGCTTAGTGAAATACATATATAGGTTCTGAGGAGTAAATCAGATATTCTTGTGTTGTAGTTACTCTACAGGGAAACCAAAGGCAATGGGGCAGAAGGTGACCGTGCCCTGGCTTCTGCAGCCTGGGAGACTCTTGTATAAGTCCACAGACTGGTTGGAGGTTGCACCAAGGCTGATATGCAGACTGACATTACATCCTGCCTATGGTTTGGACTTCTGAATGAAATAAAAAGTATTAGTTTAGTTAAGGAGAACAAGCTGAGCTAATTTTTGTACCATGACTAATGTTTCTTTCTTTACATCGTGCTGTGAAAAGCCACTGTCAGAAACAGATACTGTCAGGTTTGAGAGAATAACCAGTAAAGATTTTTATCCTGTTCATCTGCTGTGTAGAGAGGCTTCTGTGCCCCAGCTAGGGCTGGGCTTAGGGTTAGGGCTTCAGCATCTGCAGGACCAGGCAACAGGAGCCTCCTGTGTCTCAGTGCAAAGGCAAAGCCCTGCCCTTGGGGTGGATCAGCCCAGGCACGGGATCTGAGTGGAGCTCCAGCAGCCTTGCAGCAAGGGTCTGGGCAGCCAGTAATCTGAGCGTGAGTGAGGAGGGCACCCTGGCAGCCACGGAGGTTACCACCACCCTGGATCCGTGAGCGACAGCACAGCCAGCAGGCAACGGCAGGGATTGTTTTTCCCCAGGTCACATCTGGGTACAGCACTGGGACCCCTGTGACAGGAAAACGAAGCTGCAGAGACACCAGTGCAGGATGATTAAAATAATTAGGGAGCTGCTGATTGGAACACAAGAAGAAAGAAGAGCATAGGAGATGAGGACAAGGAGGAGTCCTAACTGCTGTCTTCCATCACCTGAGTGGAGCTGTTTTTGAGTTGCTTCTGAGGTGCAGAACAAAAAAGGGCAGGAGACAGCAGTCAGGAGCTGCAGCAAGGCAAGGCTTAATTGGATACAGGGCAAACTTTACAAGTGGTTAAACACCAGAAAGGGTCACTTGGTGAAGTCACCTTGCAGTTTCTAACCCCAGCTCAACAAGGCCCCGAGCAACTTGACCTAGCTTTGAAGTTGGCCATGTTCAGAGCACGAGAACTAAACAAAACACAGAGGTCACTTCCAACCTTAATGATCCTACCACTCTTTGCTAGAAGCAGCAGGTTTCCATGTTTTGAACACCGTGTAACAGTGCTTTCCCTGCTAAATTAGCTACCACGCTGAGCTGACCTCGTGATGCAAAGCTCTGTAGTAAGGCTTGAGTTAGATTCATAGTTGGACAGAGGGCTACAGAAAGAAGTAAAATAAAAGTTACTGAGTTTAAAAAGTTGGATTAAACTAAGCTTGTATAATAATGAAGAAGAATTAATTTGCATCATTAAATCTCTCTGCCTGGAAGGACTATTAAGACAAGGCTAAATACAGATGTTAGGATGGTAGAATAACAAGGTAAAACATGGCTTTAATTTGCAAAGGGGTGACAAAGCAGGCTTTGAAGCATGGCTTGTGAAATTTCCTCGCCCTACTGAGCTTCTGCAGTGTGAGAAGGTTCTCAGGCAATGCTGAGCTGAGGCAACAATTAATCTTGCAGGGGGTAAACTGAAGATTACCAAGGGAGATGAGAAAAGAATGATGAGTGACAGTTCAACTACGCACCGTCCACGACCCGGTTCTGGGGGTCTAGGTGGCACCAAGGAGAACATCTGTGGTGGTAGTTTTGCTTCTATGAGGTCCCAGGTAGCAGTGGAATTTACTTGTGTATTGGATTCATGGGCTGGTCCTTGGAATTGGGTACCTGCAAGGCTGACCCTGGGCAGAGGGTTAGGATTAGCACATCTTCAGCAAATACACACGAGGAATTTAGGAAGGATTTTCTCACCATGAGGGTGGGAGACACTGGAACGGGTTGCCCAGAGAGGGGGTGGAAGCCCCATCCTTGGAGGTGTTTAAGCCCAGGCTGGATGGGGCTCTGAGCACCCTGCTCCAGTGGGAGGTGTCCCTGCCATTGGCAGGGGGTTGGAACCAGATGATCTTTAAGGTCCCTCCCAACCCTGACCATTCTATGACTCTCTGAATTTATGCTTGTGCTAAGAACCCAAGCTTGTTCTCATAAAGATTAATCCTGAAGCACATAGAATACTTTTTCCAAACGTTTTTAACAAAGTAGAAAAATTTAAAACTACAAACATTTCAAGTGCCTCGTGCTTTTAAAGGGTTATTTATATTTCTTGGGAAACACACAAACTGGACTCAACTATATGTTGTAATCAAACTTGTAAATGTACTAGGTAACTCCACATAGCTGTGTAGCTGTGAGAAGATAGACCAAACTGTAAATGACCAAGGGCTGAACTCAGTATGTGAGTGTGAGATCAGTTTGCACCAAATTCTCTGTTAAACTCACAAAGGACAGTTAGCTCATTGTTCATTTCTGTTCAGTTTCGTTCCTGTAAGGATGAATTTGGCCTAGGTGGTTTGATTTTCTGCAATGATTTAGGTATCCAATATATTTAGGAATCTTTCTTTATCTATTTTTTCTTTTAGTCCTGTAAAGTGAGATTAATTTCCTGGTTTTGAAACCACTGAACTTGCAAATTCTGTGTGTGTGTGTTTATAGTTAAATTCTCAATCAAATATATAAATATGAAATGTGAAAGCAGTGTTCCAAAATATTACTTTTTAAACATTTCCTTCTTTCACAGAGCTTTGTGTTTGCCTCTGAGAAGAATTCAGATTGCAATCCATCTATTTTAGAATCTGCCAGTTATTTTTGCTTCCTATTGGTTTTAGAAAGTTTTGGTGGATTTGTGGGGGTTTTTAGTTTTGTTTTTGTTTCTTTGTGGTTTTCCTTGTTTGTTGGTGGTTTTTAGTTTTGGTTTGGGTTGGTGGGTTGTTTGTTGTTGTTGTGGGGTTTTTCCCACAAAGAAAATAAACCAAGTGCTCGTGAATTTACTTTCTCAGCTTTGACAAATAGTGGTTGCACTGGCAGCTAGCCAGCATCTGTTATTTCAGAGTGACTTTGACACAACTGTGCTATGCTCACCCAAATAATAAGATCATTTTCTTACTACTTACTATAATCCTTGCTGCTGTAACTCTGAAATGTACATTCCTGGCATCTGGCAATTGCCCAATATGAGTTGGTTAGTTGGCTATTTTTGAAGCTGAATATTTATTCCACACTTAATGTGTATGAAGTCACTTCAGGAAAAAAAAAAAAAGTATTGTTATCAGAATGCCAGACCTTTCTGAAAGGAACAAGAAACAGAAGGTTCTCATTTATCAGCAATACAGAACCAGAAGTCCTGACAGCCATCAGCACAGGTCAGTCTATGGTAGTGATACAGTTTAATCTTTCATGCTGTGTTGAGAAACAGAGCCTAATTTACCTCCCATTTGAGAAATATCCAAGTGGCATTTTCAAGCTGAAAATAAGTAACGGATCAGGTCTCATTTGGATAATTTGGGGATTTGAATAAGTACTTTGAGACAGCAGAAGGTGACGTGGGGAAAAATGGAAATTGCCTACTTGTCCTTTTCACACCGACAAAGATCAAGCCTCCAAACTCAGCAGCTGCTGGTGGGGGCTTCCACCTCAGCCAAGGCAGGCAGCTGCTGCTGCCTCGGAACGCAGGCACCCGGTTAAACACACTCTGCATTAGTGCCACGGCCATCCTGGAAGACAGTCAAACTCATTACATTATTGGGGCTGCATATTTTCAGCCTCATTAAAACCCTAATTGCTGGAATGCTGCTATGAAATGAGGAAAATCTGATGGACAGTGATCCCGAAAGACAATCCACATGCTGTCAACTGATTAAGGTATTTGAATGTCCAGGGGAAAAAAAAAACAACAAAATTGAATCAATGATAGACTAAATAAGAATGAAAAAAAAAAGAAATATTTTTTAACAATTTGCTTCCCCACTCTCTGAAGTTCTCCTTTCTCCTCTAGGTATTTTAGTGAGTTGTTAAATATTCCTGTAAGTCACGCTGCCTTTTTGATGGCTGTTCAGCAATGCAAAATCACCCCATATCATATATTAATGTCTAGAAACTGAGACTGAGAGCTCGTTGTAAAATGCAAGCAAGTGCTGAAAGTAGGAAAATTTAGTTCATAGATACAAATGAGTCACGAGTGATTAAAATCAGCTTCTCAGAGAGGTAGTGTATTCCCTTTGTAGCTTGCTTCTGCTAAATGGGCAGCAAAATAAGACTTTACCCCACAGTAATTCTTCAAAGCATCTCCTGTACCAGGACCTCACTCCAGCTGCAGAGATCTGTACGTGATGAGAGCCAGGCTGCCACTCCACCCCGAGGGGCAGAGCAACCCAGACCACTGCACAGCTCCTGCCCTGCCCAGAAACCCAGTGTCTGCACCCTGGGAGAAAACTGTGGGCTCCACAGAACTCAGCCATACAGGTAGCTCAGAAAATTGTATTTCCTCCAAAATGATCAACTTTACATATCTAAACAGAAAGATCTTCCTGCTGGAGGCCTCTCCTGAAGATTAAATTCAAAGTGATTTAATGGATTAAAGTTTCCTTTGCCAGGCTGAGCATCTCATCTTAAAGCTCCTACTGAGGAGTAGCGGTGATGGCTGTGGGAGTGGAGGGTTTTTGGTAGTATGCCCACCACTGCTGTTACTGTCATCTGAGTCCTTGAGGCAGAGACATAACATCAGCTGCAGAAGGCAACTCGGCATCAGAGGTGGCACTGACAGGTCTGTTATCCCCTCGGAATGTCTTTCAGCTGGAACACAGAGCGTGTTTTATATCCTCCTGCAGTCCAGCAAATCGTTCCAGACACAATTCCTTCTCTTCCCAGATATAAGACAATACAACCTCATCCTGTGGAAGAGGCTCGTGCTTTCTGGTTTCACGTCCAATGGTGAGTTACCAAACATGACAGAGCTTTCAGGAGCTGTGAAGTTTTTCCTGTGTGAAAGTAGTGCCATGTTCTCTTCAGGCCCAAAGAGCATTTGTTGGCTTCTCCCACAAAACAAGTGTAATCCTGGGGGAAAAGAAAGAATCGAGATGTTAAGAAAGTAACCAACATAAAAATCAAACCCAGCTTTCAAAACAAACCTGGGGCAGAGCTTCACTGTAAGCCTGACTGCAGGAGAGACAGTACATGGCGAGGGGACCTGGCAACGTGCTGGGATTTAATTTCTCTTTGAAGGAATACAAAACACTCGCTGCTTTTTCCGAGATGCTGAAGCACTAGACATGAGAGAGGTCCATATGGTGACAGGTTTTTACAGATCCCACCGGCTTGGCTTACACTGGGAAATCTGTGAAAGAAACTGTTAAAGTGCGATTGACAGAAAGGTTTGGGTTTGCTTCTGGCTGGATATTTTAAGATATAGTGTTACCCTGACTCCACTGGGATCCTTCTGGCAAGATGAAATGGTATCTATCTCTCTCTCTCCATCTCATCCAGATTATCTATGTGAGTTTGAGTGACTATCGACAGGCAACGCATCCAATACTCACCCAGATTAGTCCAGGTTATCACCGTGGATGCATCTGACTGAATACTCACAGGTAGGTACCAGATCAGCAACTGGTGCTCCCCAAAGGAATCTGTGGTGGAGTCTATTCTCAAAGATTAAACCCACGCCTGTTTTGGCAGAGATACTGGTTTCTGCTGTGCCTTGAAAGTGTGGTCTGATGTCCCCTCTGTGGTGTTGGGGAATGCACGAAGTCACGTGCACGAGTAGTGGAAGGCAGGTGACTGGCAGAAGAATGGCTCAAATGTAGCAGTTTGCCTGTTGCTGTCCCTGTGTTAAGAATTGCTTTAACGTGGTTTGGGGCTTTTTATTTCCTGAAAGAAGAGACTTTGACTTTAGTTGCCATGAAGAAAAAAATGGGCAACCTATCTATTAGCCGTAGAGGTTCAGTGCACTCACTTCTTCTGCCTTAGCCAATTCACAAAGCAAATTTTACATACAAAGACTTTGCCTCTAAAGATGTTTTGTTCATAGTGGCAGCAATTTGATGAACACCCTGGAAGCAGGCTGAGGAAAAACACGTAGGCAGAGATTAAGCAGAGAAAGAAACCGTGAAGCATACTACTCCTAAAAGACTTGTAACTCTCAAATATTTCCTGCAAACAGCTGCTATTTCTTGGAATGAAAGGCCAAGAGGTAAGTGGGCATGGCAGGGAAGGAGAGAAAAAAATAATTCTAATCATTAAGAGTAGTTCAAGAACATGGGAAGTGACTGAAGAGGAAGAAGTAGATTTCCTCTTCTGAAATTAAAATACTTTCCCCAGGTGCTCAGCTGACCCGGTGAAGAACGTGTTGAGGTTTCATTTTATCTTCCTGATCTTGTGTTCCTTGAAAAGAACACTGTTATTTAGACTTTTTGAGGGGAGCTGCACACAGACAATCTTTTTGTCACTCCCCTTGCTGTCACACTAAACCCCCTCACCTCAGCAGTACCCGAAATGGTCTGCTGCCAGGAGCTACTCAGGAGTTGCCTCATAAAAGCATCCTTACATTTTCCTGGCAACATGTCCTGAAGTGAAACCAGTCTGGCCCAGGGCTCAGTTGATGGCACATGAATATTTCTTCATTCAAAAAGACCTAATCAGTTTGATTCCTTGTCCTTTAAAATGAAATCTGAACTGTAATCTGACTTTGCTGACTGCTTAAATCTGGCTCCAAAAATACAGCCTGTGCTTAGAACTTGAGATCCATGCTACACGTGAGAAAAAGTGCTCAGTAGATCAGAAACTCCTGTGTTGATAGATGCAGTATGTAGTTACTACCCAGTACTTGGTGTAAGACATTAAATGGAATCTGTGACACTTCCTGGAGGACTCTGAAAGTGCTCCAGGAGTCTGACACTTTGAAGAGCTCTTGAACAAGCCAAAAAGTGTGTCGGGAGCTGATGCCACTTCACCTGAAGTGGCTGTGCTGATCCTGTGGAAGAATGCTTTCCTTACGATCTGAAAGGAAGGAGCCTTATGTTTGTGAGGCTGCTGATCTGCCTTTTCTGGCCTGGATCAAACTGGAAGCTTGAAATAATACAGTAAACTTTACCTAGGGCTAGACGTGCTTTGAGAGATAAGGCAGCTGGTTCTGGTGTAAGTACAACACAGTGAGATGAGAGCGTTTGGTGGCTACCTATCCTTCTTGTCTGTGGAGTGGGGAAGGGGTATTCATACCTTGTGGGTTTATTCTGCGTGCAGTCGGGTGAGAGCTACACAAACACACGTGCCTGACTTCGTCGTGGGAGAGGAGGGGTGAGATCATTACCAGTCTCTGCACTGAGGACTCCTTAACTGCCTCGTGCTTGTGCCATGCTGAGAAGGGGGTCTTTTCTCCTGCAGACAGCAAGGATAGATTTCAAAGGCTTTGAAATATAGGCCTAGGTACTTTTTCACTGAAGAACGTATTTGTTAACACCCGTGAAACTGCAGACATCAGTCTGGCAGCAGCCAGGTTAAAAGGATGGTGTTTGCTGGATGTTCATTAAGGGAATCACTGAACAAATACTTGAGGGAGTGCAGTATAGTCATCACAAACTCAGACTCAGTAAGCAGTATTTTGGTTGTCATGAAAAGGATACTGGGTTATACTTGCAGTTGTTTTGTTCCAACAACCCTGAAGTCCACTTCTAGGCTCAGCTCCATACTCATCCACGTATTCTTCCAAACCTCCAGCAGGGTAGGTGTCATTTCCAGTTCCTTAACTTCCTACAGATTGGTTTGTGTTGGTTTGGTGTGTGGGTTTCTTCAGGAGTGCAAAGATTGAATCATAAAACTTCTTGAGATGTCAAAAAAGGCCGAAAGCTGAGGGGGTGTAAGGGAGTAATCAATGTTTGCATCCTGTGCCATTCAGGTTCAATTATCCTGCTGCAACCTGGAAGCAGTGATGATTTGAAGCAATCATTCAGTGTGACACAGTGCAGCTATTCTGGAATCTATAGTCTGTACTCACTGCAAGTATATCCTTCATTTCTTCAATTAGGTTGAGCGTACTGAAACGAGTTTTGTAGGTCTCTGATTATGAGCAACAGCTGACAAGAATGAGGTAGCAGCCACAAAAGAAAGCAAGGAGAATACATCCTGCTTTCCACTGCAACATTTTCAGATTCAGTGATCTCATTCAATGTCAGCAGAGCATGCACAAGGCACAGCCCTGATGGTTCTTCCGCAGTGTGATCTGAGATCTCTTTTATTCCAGATACTACCCTAGTACTTAGGCACTGTTCCAGTCCCCACACCTCCGTGCCATTTAAGAATGAGCAAATACAAGGTGCCTCTCTGGAATTGTAATAGTGTATCTTTAGCTCCACTGGTGTCTATCTTTTCTTTAGTTTATAGTTTCTCTCTTTCCCATAAAAATCACTCTCAGTGGTAGAGAACTGCGTGCTCACTCCAAGCCAAAACATTAGAGGACAAAATAGCTGTGCCTTTAGAAACACCATGGCAGGAGATGGATATGTCTCTGGCAACTCTGACCTCAACTTCCCTCAAGTCTTCCATTATTTTCATAGGATGCTCTATTTATGGAATCACCAATAACCAGCTGTAGCCCTTTTTCTAAGCAGAATACAATGTTAAGATAATGACAAAATGATCAAAGCAAACCTCTACCTAAGCCAAAGCAGTGATCTGCAGTGGATTAGTGGGGGAGAATGCACAATCATATCACACTTCTGCACTACCCCTGCCTATAGTTACAATAGCTGTTAAATAATACATAGCAATACCTTACAACAGGTCACACCTTTGAAGTTATTCATGTCATACCCTGCAGAATCTGCTTATGTTAGCTTTTTACAGTAGATTATAAAAGAGGAATGATATTATAGCACTGAAAAAGTTCATTTTCCTTCAGACTGTTCCTTCTAGTACCCTACCTGCTCTCCCAAGACACCGCTGGTCCCTCACCCACCCCTTCCCAGGGCTGTATGGAAAAAGACAGCACTGAGTTCAGTTTGCCTTCGGCTTGGTTTAGCAGTTTCACCTGTAGGCTTACTGGTTTGGCTGCCTGCAGACACACACAGAATACTTGTGCATGGGATCTTGGCTGTACCGGAAACTTCAGGCAGGCTGCTTCAAGAGGAAATACTTCTGTGACACTTGCTGAGCAATCCCTTTGTGTTCAACAAATGGACTGGAGAAAGAAAGAAAGAAAAGGCTTCAGGCGCTCCCTCTGTGCAAAGAGAGGTGGGTTAGCAGTAGGGTGTGAAGTTAGAAGTTTATTCATAAAGATATCACTACTATTTCCTTGAGTTTCTGCCCCTGAAGGTGTGCTTCTGACAATGTTTGTGGCTTTAGAGTTAGGTTTGTCTTTTGCAAATAAACATATTAATTTCTATGTGTAAAGCCATTAATAGAGGAGTAGGGGACTTCTGTACAGGATTTGGGGTGGTATCCTGTGGTCTTTGAGCTGTCCCACAGACCGTGTGAGGGCAGACACGGTTTAATTCTGATTCTTCTGTCTGTGGCACGGGGCTGGTAGCACTTCCATCTCTCACCAAGCTGCTGTGATGGAAGCTTAGTATTGGGCACTGCTCAGAGGCCATGATAATGGAGACAAATTAAATATGTGAGAAATAAGGTGATGGAGTTTTATGATTATTGTGAATTCTTACAGATTGTTGGGGATTAAACCAGTTCACTCATAGAATACTGTAATTAATTGTGTGATTGCTTAAAATGAGGTGGAATTGAAACTTGTTTTGCTTTGCTCATCATGAATGGCTTTGCTTAGCATGACTGACTGCAGTAGTGAGGCTTTTAGGCTGCAAACCAGAACAAGTTTAGCTGAACTTTTGCTTAGTTGACAGAGAGATCTACCAGGAGTCTTGCCCAATAAGATAAACTGGATCAAACCTGTAACTCAAGACTTCAAGGAAAGAGAGAAACCCTTCCATATGAAGCCCACAGAGAGGTCTCAGGTGCAGGTGAGACAGGAGGCCACTGATCTTCCAGAGTAGCTACAATCCAAAAGGTGTTACTCCAATCATCACAGAGTAAGAGCAGCTATTAAACGACTTAGTTGGACAAAAGGTCCAGGAGCATCGTATCCACAGGCCTGTGAACACCTCATGAAATAAACCCACTTGTGGCAGAACCAAGGGTCTGAACCCTGCCTTCCAGCTGAGGACAACAGCTGGATCCATTTGTGACAGGACTCTCCTCTGAGAGGAGGCTTAGAAAGCAAAGGGGGTTCAATCCGAACCTTGCGCCTCGGCCCTGGGGCCGGGACCTTCCCTGACTCTTCTGTAACACAGATTTAGTGCAACCGACTTAGCGGTCTTACTACAACCAGCCAACCACCCCCCCCAAAACAGGCCCTGCACAAGTACACCAGAGGCTGAAATCCCCGCTTCTCAACACGTCAGTGGCTTAATGCACATCATAACCCAAGTCTTTTCCCTCAGCTCCCTTGCAATAATAATTACTGTTCTCTTCAAAGGTCAATGAACATTAGCGTTTAATTTTCTAGGTTAGTTTTGGAGCCGCCGCCAGCCCCCCGCAGGCCGCCCCCTCAG
>VWZY01011557.1:0-10371 GCA_013399075.1 Chloroceryle aenea | reverse complement strand
CCAGAACGGGCGGCGGCTGCTGCTGCTGCTGCCTCTGCTGCCGCCCCAAACCCTTCCCCTGCCTCCCCGGGACGGGGGAAGCCGGCAGGAGGGGAGCGGGAGTCGCATCGTGGGGCTCTCAAGTGTTTTTCTCTGGCGGGGATTTAACTTGGGGAGCTGTCCCAAGTGCCGCGTGTGGGGCTGGAGAAAACTCCTCCTCGGAGTAATCTTTCCGTAGATTGCTTATGGCTCCCTTGCACAACTTAGGAAAGCGGGCGTGTTATCTCGTCACCTTTTGTTGCCGAGAAATAAAACAATGCCAAGTTGTAACACAAACCCAGGGTAGGCAGTGTTGTTCCTCGACGTTTGGGCAGGGTTTGTTTATCGGTGTTTCAAAAACCGCTGCTTTCTTCCTGGAAATACAGAGAATTTCCCGTTAGATGTCTGAAAGAATTTTGTTTGTGGGCTTTTGTATTCGTATCTTTGTGTTTCGCAGCTTCCTTAAGTATTCCCTAATGGTTGGAGAGCAGCAGTTCCTTTCACCAGCAGAGCTGGCAGCTTCTAGTGGATAATTTGCGGTGTTTGTGTTGTTTCCTGGTGGGAAATGAGACAAAGTTTGTGCAACAGTCCGTTGCTCCATTTTCTAATGGAGGTGCCAGGAGTTGCTGCTGGGGACGCTGCTCAGAGGACAGAATGGTCGTGCTCTAAATTCTTTCTTTCCTTAGTAAATACAGGACGAGTTGATGTTTTATCCAGCGTGCTCCTCGATAGCAAAAGAAGGCTGAGCTGGTAAGAGAGTAAGGTTGAATTTGGAGTACAGTCTGACCTGGGAACACCCCGATGTGCTTACTGCCCGTCCCTGCAAAGTTCACTGGCAGCAAGCACGTACAACCCTGGTCCCACGAAGGGCTTGCTGCTGTGCATAAAAGCAATCCAGGACTTTGGGCGTTACTTTTAGGTTCTTCAAATCACCTGTCACAGTTACAGTCAGAACACTGATGCTGGATTTGACCCAGTTCACTTCTAGGGGGAGTTTCTTTCATGCCAGGCATGGTTTATAGAGACCTGCAGTCTTCTCTTAGAGGGATTTGAAAATCTTTTATCACTATCGCTTACTTATGTCACTAGATGTCACTTATATCACTAGATACACAAAGCAATGTCACCCTAGCTGTAACTCATTTCAGTAGACAGTTTACAGTGCTCGTGTCTCCTGTGGGCATCTTCAAAAGCCACGTCTGGTTTGCTAAAACTGCTTTTTCTCCTTTAAAAAAAAAGATATCCCACCCTGATACGTCTCGATGTCAAGTGCAGAGGGATTGCAGTTTCCATGATGATTCCTTTCTTTTTATTCGTGCTGGAATGACAGCTTTCCATACAAAATGATGCTCCAGAAGCGAGTGTAAGATGAGTGAGCAACGCTGGAGCAGAGATTAATGATTAACATGCTTGTGATTCACCTGCACTCCCATGCCTTGGCTAAAGCTCTCCAAAAGTAGTTTTAAATGAAACTGTGAAATACAGCAAGAGCAAACCAAAGTTCAGAGAATGCTGACCATGCTGTAATAATTAGCAGCTAGTTATTCCTTAATACCTGCAGAGAAATGCTTTGTCTCCTGACAGCAGTTTTCCCTTGATACCCGGAGAGTTGCCAGACCGATTTGGTCACTAGTTTACATCAGCACTTATCAGCTGGTAAGTATTCTGTTATCAGCTGATAAGTATTCTGTCTCCCTAGTCGCTTGGTTCCATCCCTTGTGCTCGTTATAGGAAATGTGGGAATTTCTCCAGTCTATGCAGCTGGTCACCAAAGACCTGCAGGCTCTTTGTGCCTCAAAAGGAATTTGTGGAGAATTTCTGAGAGACCTGCAGTCTTCTCTTTTTTCCCCCCTCTTCTTCTTCAGTAAGGATGCAGCTTCTAAGCTGTGAATACATGGCTTTTAATTCGGTGTGGTTGGTCTGGCAGCACTTCCCAAGTTCATTTGCCTTGCACACTCACCCTGTCAGTGTTCCTGTCAGTAACTGTTAGCCAGGCTCCCATGCAGATGGCGTTGCACTGCTTATTCCACAAGGCAGCCTCTTTTAGCTTCAGGAGCACGTCGGGTGGCTTGTAAGAGAACTCTCGTAGGGTGAGAAATTGTCTGTGAAAATTGTAAACATCCAGAAATGTTTTGGAGCAGGTGGTACTCTTTCTGGGGTTTCTTTTTGACTGAAAACTTTTCATAGGAGGATTCCTGTGGTTTATGGAATGCCAGCATTGGCTGGATTTTTACAAATGCTAGAGAAGTGAAAAATTAACTTCTTTTTAGTTATTACTACTCGGTGCTTTTCAAACAAAAAGTTCACAGGTCTGTTTTAATCTTATAAGATGTAGATTTCTAAACCTCTGAGATTTACTGCTCAGGAGTCTGTATTCTTTGGCTCAAGAGCCAGGTCTGACGTGGTATGAGACTTAAATGTGTCACTCCAGAGGAGCCTGTGCTATTGGTAATAGTCCACTGCTGTCTGGATCATTTGTTTTCGTGGCCACGTCCCCTTCATCACATGCCCTGACAGCCATCCATGGCCTGGTGACAATCTCCCTGTCATCTGCTCTGCAATCTTTGCTCGTGGCCTGGCATAATGTTGCACAATTGTCATGTGATAAAGAATCGGGTCCCTGCCCCTCCAGCTGGTGTGGAACAGAGAATTTAGGCTGCTCTTCACTTTTTACACCACCCAAAGGTTCCTGTTCCTATGCCTACACTTGAATCTCCTCTTACCATTGTGGGCCCACGTGAGCTTCAGGCCGTGTGTCTGCCATCCTGTAACTCCCTCTGGTGACGTTCTCCACTGATTCCAGTCGAAGGAATTCTTGGAGAAACTTCCTGTTCTGTTCCCATCTTCCCCACTACTGGTGCAGTTGCTGTGTGGTTGACTCAGCTAGCACATTTAATGCTGAGAGCACAGCTAGATGATGTTATCACCTATCTTGAAGTCCATGCCGTGTGGGAACAGATGAAGTTCAGTGTAGTTCAGTGGGGTCTCGAGTGTTTCACCTTTGTTGTGATCTGTATAATGGTGATTTCTGCTCCTCATGGTTACTGTGTGGACTGACCTAGTTTTTTCGTGTAGTTTCCTGATTGAGACACAGCCTTTGTGAAACTTTATCTTAGAAGAAAGGCCAAGAGTTTCATTGTGCCTGGTGTTAATATTTATTTACTTATCGAATAAGTACTTATCAATGAGAATGATCTTCTTGAGAGTAATTTTTTAATACCTATTGGAAAGCGAANCCTGAGCATCCTCGTGGCCTCCTCTGGCCCTGCTCCATCAGCTCCCTGCCCTTCCTGTGCTGAGGCTCCAGAGCTGGACGCAGGATTCCAGGGGAGCTCTGCCCAGAGCAGAGCAGCAGAATCCTCTCTACTACTCCTACTACTTCTAGTAGTATGGAAGATGACATGGTTATCTGAAAGATGGTAGAAGTGTTGTATATATAGTATGTATATAAATAGTGTTGCTCTGCTAGGCTTTCTGTTCCATCAGGCAGCCTGTCCTGATCGTTCTGGGTTTACGCTGGGTGGGCTCTACACTGGCTGTATTCCCCCAGCAGGCATCGTGCTGGTAAAGGCAGCGTAGCCTCCTTACCGTGTTAATTCAGCAGAAGAACAATTGGTTGCCTGTGCCTGGTTTGGATCAGTTCTGTGGCACTTCACACTTTGCACAGAAATTTAACTTTAATGAACGGGCTGAATGGAATCAGCTCCTATTCTTGGTGATGAAGTTCCTGCAAGTTTCTTACACAGAGGAACAAAGCACAGAGCTTCAGAATTTTCCTTTTGTTTGACAGTCTGAAAGTCTTAACCAGCCACTTTCTAGTGGTTGTGGTACCCCAAAGTATGTTTAATTATGGCTTAGGTTGTCCTAGGCATTGATTTCTGGCTGGAGTACTTACCACCAAGATGCAATGATAAAATATCCATATCCATAACAAATTGTTTGGATTTGTAACTGTACAGTACAAAATGCAGAAGATAAAATTCATCCTGATTGTAAGTCTGGTTTTATTTTTCCTGCTCACTTAGTGTATATTTGTCCAGGTTGGATTAAAAGTCTGTGGAATGGTTATGTGTGACTGATGACAGCTGATCCTACATGGTGATTTTTTCCTTTGAAATGAAGCTACCTAGACAGCCAGCTGGCTTCAGCTGAGAAAAACAATTGCAGAGGGAGAAGAAATATTTATAAATGAGTGACAGTGTCCATCAACACAGTGATGGGGATGCATTCCCAATAGCCTGCACTGTTTGGTTTTCTCTCATGTGTCTGTATTGTTTGAACTCTAAGCATGCAGCAATCTGACTTCCGAATTTAAAGCGACTATGTTGCTGTGTAAATGCAGTCTTGAGATTGCTAGGAGCAGGCCCCAGGTTTCACACTAACTGTGCAGGTCTTTGGAGTAGCATAAACTTTTCTTTGCCCTCACGGAGCTTTGGGTTTGCTTAGCTGCAAACCCCAACCCAGTGGTTTTTCTAGACCAGCTGGCTACTGCTTATTTAGAGTCATGTTGGCTTATCTTTGTGTAATATTGTGGTATAATCCCATTTCTTTCTACAGGTAGTTGTAGCAAGTTACATTCTGGGTGTACGGATGTGTCTGTGACCCTCCAAGAACAGTGTAGCACAGAGGAGCATCACTGTGATTGCAGAGGCTTTGCAAGTGGGGACACAGGATGCAGAGTGAAGGAGCAGAGGCTGAAAAGAGAGGGGTTAGGATACCACTGGGGACCCCAGTGCTGTGGAGAGGTCACCAGCTAAAGAAGTGCAGGTGGAGAGCTGGGCAAAACCAAACGAGCTGAAAGATCAAGTCTCCAGCAGCTGTAAAACATCCTATATACAGTAAGTGTTAGAGCAGTGATGCAAGAGCAAGGTGTAACAGTGTGTTGGAAAGACAGCCCCAGCTGGGCATCCTCAGGGTGGGGAGGAAGAAGAGGAAAAAGCCATCACCCTCCCTCTGAAAACACCTTCTCTGCCACTGCCACCACTGCAAACCTCCTGCTTGTCCCCAGACAGGACGTGGGACACCGCCAGGGGCTTACTGTGACACCCTCCCACACCTGAAGCCAACAACCTAGCCCTTGGAAGGATGATAGAAAGGAAAGCCTGGCAGCACAGAGAGGACTAGGTACTAGGGAGTGTGTAAGAACTTTAAATCTATTATTATCAATTAGTGTTATTATCATAAATTAGTATTGTATTTGTCTCTTTCTTTGTCTTTCTCTGGCCCACCTAAGCAGTGCCTCTGCCACCAACACCCCTGCCATGGCTGGGAAAGGATGAACATGACATTGATGGTGTACATGTGCTTTCTAAAGGAGTTCTCTGACGTAGATCTCTTTAAGAGTTGTTTCCAAAAATCCATGCAGAGCTAATCTGTAAGTTGTAATTGCTCTGCATTAATGAAAAGCTGTGCGTGCCAAAAGAAATGGGATGGAAAAGAGGAGGGCGTATCCCTGGGTTTGAATGGGCTGATGAGTTGGCACCAGGCTGAGTAGGTCTTTTGACCCCCAGCAGTCCTTAGTGCCACCCCCTAGGACAGGGATTGTTCACCTGCCCAGCCTTAGGGACACAAACGTAGCTGTTCATTCTCTTGGTTCCAGATGATAACTGGGTTGGTATGAAGCAGAATTCAACTTGTTTCTGATAATGCTAAATGGACTTTTTTTTTTCCACTTAAAATGGGACAATACAAGATTGTGTTCAGCTCTGCTTCATCTGCAGGAGTATCTTTTCATAATCCAGTACCTCCCAGCTGTTTCCACAGAATTAATGCAAAGTTAGGGCTATGTTTAAGCAAATAAACTTGGCAGTTTCTTTGGCGTGTGTTGTTTTTAACTCCCAGGAGCAGTCAGCTGGTTCAGTAGCTGTTTCATCCTAAAACTGTTTGCCTACATCAAGCCAGAGAAGGCTTTCTGGGGGTTATTGTGGAACTCACAGGCAGCGAGTTTCATTGCTTCTCCCTTTCCTTTTCCCTGAAGAGAATGGCTCCTGAACCAATATGTGTTTAAATTGACAATGAAACTTACGGGGAGGCTGAAAATCATTTCTTCTTCTTCTTGTGAGCAAGAAAAGTCAATTACTTCTCCAAAGGTTATGAAGAGGTACTGTGGAAGTTTTCTTAGGCTTGCATATCAGAGAGATCTTTTCTCTCTTCCTGGTCCTTGCAGTGCCCCAAAGAGTGGAGACAATCAGAGATGTATTTTCTTTCTTCCCAGTCCTTGCAGTGCCCCAAAGAGTGGAGACAATCAGAACAGAAAGGAAGAGATCGTCCTAATTGACTCTTAGTCAGGAGAGCCACCATATTCTCAGTTATTTTGACAAGAAGATAAAATTCTGAGAAATTGTCTAATATGCTTTTAGTTCCAGGGTGTTTTGAATGTAGAGATCTGGAGGCTAATAGCTTGCTTTTTATTGCCTTCTGACAGAAGGAGGAGAGAGTAAATAGCTAGAGAAGGGGGACTACTTCAGCCAGCGCTGCAGCTGAGAAGTTGGTTGTGAAATCCCACTGCAAGAAGTCAAGTGGGCTCTTCACTGGAGGGGGCAGCTTGGATCCTGTGTTGTCTCGTGTAGGACTGGCCGTTGCGAGTCCAGTAACGTCACTGAAGGCAGAGGACAGAGGGACAGTGACTCCTAGGCCGTAGTACAGTCATGTTACAATTAGTAGTAGAACAGGATGCTGTTCTGCACAGTACAGCCAGGAGATGGTTGGGTTTTTTTGTGTCAAAACTAAATTCTGTGCTTGCAAACTGTACTTTATTTCACAACCAAGGAATCTTTGCATGCGTGCAATCTAAGGATGAAGAGAAACGTGAAACCTTAACACCCAGAGAGACTCTGACAAATTCAGCTGAACTAAACCACATTTTTTATCATTAAGGGTTTCAAAGCTGGTGTATTTTTCTAATTATATGAACAGAGCTGGGTGGGGTTTTTTTTGAGTTGTGGGTTGGTTTTTTTGGGGTGTTTATTTGTGGGTTTGGTTTTTTTGTGTGTTATTTTTGTTTGTGTATGAGTGTTTTCGTTAAATTTTGTTTGTTTGTTTTGTGGTCTGTTCTTCAGTGTCAGAATCCTGTCGTTTCTGAATGGGGAATTGGATTTACTTCAGTTTAGCAGTTGGGTTAAAGGGTTAAACTTAAAAAAAAAATAAAATTACAGAGCAGGAAGTTCAGATATTGAACAGCAAAATAAAGTCAAATTTGAATCAAAGTTTGTGTGAACATTTTAACACAGACCAGCCTTTGTCAGTAGAGGGACAGTGCATAGAGTAGGTGAGGTTGTGCAAAGCAACACTGACTGTACCTTTCTGTTCAGCCAGCACTGCCAGCTGGAGGAGTGAGCCCTGAAGCACCTGGTTTATACATGGGCGATGCTTTTACAGCAGACATGGTACAAAAGGCTCGGAATTAGGAAGCATTCCTTTACCCAGAAGGTGGTCAGTCCCTGGAACAGGCTTCCTAGCAGGGTGGTGGATGCGTTCCAGAGGCGTTTGGTCAGTGCCCTGACAACAAGCTTTCACTTGGCTCAGCCCTGACGTGCTCAGCCGCTTGGACTCGATGCCGGCTGCATGTGGCCTCCAGCTGAATATTCTAAAGCCATTTTTGAAGCAAAAATGTGCAGAAACTGTCATTTGTACAAATCTTTACGGAGTTGATGAATCTGTGTGAAGGAAGTGACTCTGCAAGGCGTAGCTAGGGATGTTTTAGCTTTTCTTATTTACTGATTCTTTTTTTTTTTTCTTGTTTCCCCAAGGAAATGGCTCTCATTATGCAGAAAAAAAAGTCATCTTTATCCCAGCATTTCTAAGCTGTCTTGTGCTTTCCCATTTAGACTAAGTAGGCGTTATTGCCGTGGCTTCTCTTTGCTTTCTTCCCCTTAATCTCCTGTGGAAGGTCCGCACCAGGACAGGCAGGTGCAGACCAAACTCCTTCAGGACCTGTTCTGGTAGAACAATGCTTTCTACACAGATGCTCCTGAACTTTGTTGCTGTAGGTAGTTGATGTGTGTTCCTGCAGGTAAAGCATATGTCTGTTTTGTTTTATTTTCTTTTTGTTTTGTTCCTTACAATTGATGGCAATTCATTCTCTTTGCTTTTTTTCAAAGACATTAATCCTTTCTATGTCTATTAAGAGCAGAGAAAAAAAGATACTCACTTTGTTCAGTCAAAACAAGCCTGTTTCTCTTGATCCTTCGGTTAGGAAGAAGTCTCAGATATTTCTTCTTCCCCAGTTTGTGAGCTTTCTTAGTGCCCTTCCTGAGACAAAGCAGTGCTCTAGCAAAGGAAACGCTTGTCTCAGGAGCTGGGTGGAGATCCACCCTGCATCGCTCGGGCTGTGCAGAGACCTCTTCAGAGGTAAAGGCAAAACAAAGCCCCACAAATACATCCAGTCCTTTCTCCCCCTGCTTTTAGCATTTCTTTTGCTTGTAGTTTGCCCCATGCTTATGTGCCACGCAGTTTCGATAGATTTAAAGGAGCACTTTGTTTTCCCTGTGAAATGAACACGCACGTGAGAATGAGCAGCCTCCTGAGGTGACTCAGTGGACAAATCAGAGCTTCTTTTTTCTTTTTCCTGTTGGTGCTGAGTTCCTTCTGACACTGGCTGCACTGCTTGAACAGCTTGTGAAGCTCTTAGGGTGCTGTTTTGGTTATTAGTGATTTGGGAGATCAGGCATCTCTGCGGAGTGTGCTGAAGATGTTTGTGGAACGTGGGAAGGGTCAGAGTGAGGGTATTGCAAACCATCCTACCTGTGAATTAATGACACTGATGTGAATTCCAGGGTTAAACTCGTCTATCTCAACTCCACAGTCCTGTCAGGGGTACTGTTTATGGAGAAATGTTCTTAATTCAAGAAGTCCCTGAGTGGCTGGTGACTAGGAAAATTCTCAGGAAGTTCTTGCACTGTTCTCATGGTGCCTACACTTTGCACCTGCTGGAATGACAGTGTCAGCATAGGCTGAGCTTTGCAGTACCTGCTGTGGCAGGTCTTTTGTCCCTATGTACATGGGAAAACAACAGAAGGAAACTTAAAAAGGAATAAAAGAAGACTCGGAAATAGTTTTAAGAACCTCAAAGCACCTTAGGTCAGTAGAAGAGTCAATAAAGGGGTTTAATCTGCAGGCATAAGCACTAACTATGATGGCCACTTGTAAGGTCATCATATATATTTATGCAGAGGAGTAAAAATTTCCCAGAACCCTCATGGTGAGCATGGGAGGCCCATCCAAACCTAACGTACTGTTTCTTTCATCTATCCCTCACTCTAGGTTTTTATAGCAATACGTGTTGGGATAATAAAGCTGATTCTACCATGAATTAATGGCATGTCGGGATGTGTGTGATTAGAGGAACAGGAGGCAGTTTTCATTTTGGATTGGCAGTTCTGGTGTCGCAGAGCTTTCTGCCTTCTAAAGCAGCTTGTCAAATGTCATTGTCGAATGCAGACTTTGAATTGCTGGTTTGCCTGGCTTTCTTAAGATTTCAATTTATACTTGAACACTTCTGGTAAAGATGGAGTACAAGTTTCTCTGACTATCAATAAATTCATATATAAATTTCCACTTCTGAATGGATGAGTTCTGAAGAAGTAGTGTGTGCAGACTTGGGGTTCATTCACAAATACCAGTCTTAATCCCCCTGCCTACTTTGACTGAGTAATTAAACCAGAGGCGCCCAATGTTCTTTTAAAGCTATCTTTTGTTCATATCACTTGCTCTGAAATGTGGATTTGCAAGACCTCAGCTGGCAATACAGTGTATTTTTCTGGATGAAGTCTGAGTGGGCTGCTTAGAACACCTGTACTGAACAGCACTTGATATATCTAGATATATGTGTAATTAATACACCTCTCAGGACTCTTCTGTAGCACAAAAGTAATGTGATTTAGTTCTGAATAAAACTAATAAATGGTGGCATTTGAGGAGACTGTACTAATTGTTTAAAATAATAGGCTGTAAGGGATGCAAACAGGTTATGTAATCCTTCCTCTTGCTCCAGGGTAGGACCAAAAGAACTTATTAGGACTTAGAGCTACCTAACATGTCCTTAAAGACCGTCACTGGCAGAGATCATCATGCCTGGCCACCTTTAAAATGAGAGATGGTAAAATCACAGAATGACAGCATTTTCTAGGTTGGAGAAGACCTTTAAGATCACCTCGTCCTTAGACCTTTCACTGACAAGACCTTGACTAACCCATATCCCTCAGCACTATGTCTACATGGCTCTGAAATATCTCCAGGAATGGGGACTCAACCAGATCCCTGGGCAAGCTGTTCCAGTGCCTGATAACCCATTCAGTCAAGAGGTTCTTCCTCATATCCAAGCTGATCTTAGCTTGGCCCAATTTAAGGCCATTT
>VWZY01011556.1:103201-121536 GCA_013399075.1 Chloroceryle aenea | reverse complement strand
TTGCCTTCACATCTGAACATTGTACTGCAGGAGCATGTTGAATATTATTTAGAGGAGCAGTGTCAGAACAGACACCTGAGCAGTCTAGCTTCAGGCCTGAAACTAAACAACTGATGATGGCACTTCAACTTCCAGAAAGTTCTAGAAACTAGTATTTAAGGAAGCAATGAATGACATGGTCTGGAAGCAACTCTGTAGGGTTAGATTCTTTACCAAGACAGACCAAGAGGAAGAATTTCTTGCAGGCATGCTCAACATTGCTCCAGGAAGAGACTTCATACAACCTGCAGTGCCTGAGCTCTCTGCTCAGTGCAGCAGGAGGACAGAGATATCTGGGGACTGCCACCAAGCAGCAGAGGACCCAAACACCCCAGAGATGGGTGCACCTGCAAATGCATCTCTTACAGTCAGGCTCTTCAGCCAGGCTGGGTGAGGATGAGGAATATTCACAGCTCAAAGTCCTTCTCAGGAATATTAGTACTCAATTCTTTGCTTTGGATTTGATTACTAGACCCAGGGACTGGGAGGAGACTAAATATAGTTGCTCGGAGCATTTACCCCTCAACTGAGAGACAGGGTTCTAGAATTCCTTTGCTCAAACAAAATCTTTTACTTTTGGATAAGTTTCTATTAGGTGATGGCATGTACCATTCTGCTTTGCTGTCATGAAACCAAATAAACCCCAAAGTAGACACGACTGTGGAAAAAGCAAGAAGGATTTTAGCTCTACAAACCTGGTAATTAAAGACATTATTACAGCGTGGAACAATTCTCAGTTCTTTATACTGTTTACAGAGTTTGGATTTTAAAAGTAAAGAAAAACTTTCACAGAAATGCATACAGAGTCCTGGAAACAGATGTGAACTCTTGAAGCTCACACTGCAGGCTTCCCGAAGCACCAAGAGAAAATTCTGCATCAGAGTCTCCAGTACAGTACCAGGGAGTGAATATTCCATTAACTTTCAGAGGGTGAAACACAAAAGCCAGCTCACAAACACCCTAAATGACCACCAGTGACTAAAACCACGACCAGATGTCTGCACCTGCATCAGTTATCCAATAATGGAAAGAAAATGAAAGTTCAACTTTTACCTAAACCTCCCAGTCTTTTAGTATTCTGAAAGCATTAACCCAAGGGAGGAAAGAAAGCCTGAAGACAGGCACCTGCACATTAAACAATAAGCTTAAAACACAAATCACTGATAATCTTTCAGATTTTTAATATTTTTATATAATATGTGGGGAACAAATTTTGAAGAAAGCACACTCCAAAGCAAAATAGTCTATCAGCTTCATTGTGTGGGGGAAGTGCTGATCATCTGGCTCAGACTCAGAAGTTCTCTCCATCCTAACTTGCTCTGATTCTTACTGCCTGTCAGCATCTAAAGGTAAGTTAATACGTACACGGGCATGTTAACCAGGAAGTTACCTGGTCAGTCTTCAGCATATGTGAAGCAACTTTTAAGTCATGAACCAAGTGAGAGTGATTCTTCCAATGAATCAGGACCAGAAATTTAGTAAGTTTTGATTTCAGCATCTGGGGAGCAGACAGAACTGCAAAACCTTCCATCCTATTGTGCTAACAGAGGACTATTTCTTGCTTCTGTTGCTACCTCTCCTTGTGATGTAGCAAAATCTGGAATGCAGTACAATATAGTTGGTAGATAATGTTCAGGCTCCAGCTGTTGTTTTGTCTCTCTCTCTCATTTCAAACTCTCTTGCAGAGGTCAAGATGCCCTTCAAGTACTTCATGAAAGAGGGTTTCACCTTGAAGCCCAATCCTATCTAGTTATCTCATCTATGGTTAGCTATAACCTTGAAGCTGTCTCTATCAGACACAAGTACCAAGGATGTTGCCTTGGCCCAACCACAGAGGTACAAAGCACTCTCTCAAACAGAGGGTGCCTACCACGGAACATTATTGCCATACTCACTGAAAGACAAGAGATTACCTCTAACACTTTAACAGTCCAGCACAAAGAAAGTTTTGTTAATATAGAGCTGTTATCTGCACAAAACTTTCTTAATCTACTTATGTCCCGTGGCATTAGTGCCAGCATTCTGCTAGCACATGTGGAAAGGGACTAAAACTGCAGCAGTGAAGGTGCAGGCTGAGCTTGGGGCTCTGAGATCCTTACATTGGCCTGAGGTAATACCTGTCTGGAGACCACAGGAGTCCTCTTGCAGAGGTCAATCTACAGTCTCAATCCTTAGCCAAGCACTTGCACTCAAAAAGGAAACCACCGAACTCCACACTCCCAATGCTCCGCCTGTCTCCTGAGAGAACATAAGAACCAGCTACCAGGTCACAGTGGCCAATGCCACACGGGTATTTGCTCATTGCAACAACAGAAAGCTGATGAAAATGCTACACCCTAAAATGCAGTGTAAAGCCTAATTAAAAATAGGAAACCTTAATTCAGTTCAAATCCAGTTCAGCATAAATCACTGCCAATGGAGCTTAGAGCCTGACACCATCAAACAGACACCACCACTTCCACCTCAGAGGAATCCAGGCAAGCAGGCCAAGTGTCAGACGTCAGCTAGCACAGCGTGGGGTAACCTCCAGAGACAGCTTGCACTGCCTACACGTATGCAAAATGAGGAGCTGAGCTAGAGCACACAGGAGCATATTGCCCAGCAAATCATCGTGAGGAACGCGTCACTAACACGTGGCCAGGGCAGAAAGTACCACGGCTTCAGCCATGGACTGCCAGAGTGCTTTCAGCAGCAGAGCTACGAGCAATGCTTCACCATCAATGCACCTCCCATGCTGACAGCAAGAAAATCATACAGGTTTACTGTATGACAAGTTAGCAAGAGATGTATTTTTATATGTGGTTGTTGCATTCAAGTCTATGTGATGAGTTCTTTCAAAGGAAGGGATGAAGAGCAGAGTCATGTGGAAGGGAAGGGATGCAGAGGCCACACGTGCTGCACCCAGTGTTTACAGCCACAGCTCAACAACTCCCATTTTTCCAGGATACCCCATCTGGAGACAAGCATCATCATCACTGGTTACACCAAAACACCGAGGCCATATTAAATGCTGCATTACATTTCTTGAATAAAGCCTTTGTTTCTCTAGTTAAAAGTCTTAGCAAGCTTCTTCCAGCTAGTTTATACTTGGAAATACTTCAGAAGTGTCTAAATAAGCTTCAACCTTACAGGACCCCCAGGAAAAAAAGACACAACAGCATATTTCATCTTCCTGCCTCTGTATCTACTGCAAGTCTTGAGATGTTTAATTATTTAACCAAAGCAAATAATCAAAACAATTTGTGTTCCAGGAATGGCACTAACTGTATTTTCTCTTTCAAGTACTATTATAGCAGTCTGACCCTGTGTGAGCCTCTCAAAATCAAGTGCTTTCCTGAAGTCTTACATTTCTAAATCCAGTTAAAAACATATGGAAGAGCATTATTTTAGGAGGGAAAAAAGCACCCATCTGTCTCTATCCACACTGTATATTCCTCTCCCTGTTTACTGAATACCCTCTCGAAACAAGACTCATAATCTGTCTTCCTTTCTTGATAAAACAGGGGTCTAAAAACATCTAAGACTAAATAACTTTTCCCAGCGTGGGGAAGAAGAGGGGGCACACACACAATAGCTATCTTTTAGTTACTCTCTTTTTACCTTTTATAGGAAAAAGGTTGCCAACAAAATTAAGCATCTTTTGTCCAAGCATGCTCTGGAGTAAGATAGCACTATTTCAATTAGTAACAGCAAACTACTCTGATTTATTTTAGGATATTAAGTTAGAGCAACAGTGTTGGAGTAAGTAACAACATTCCAAGTAAGGTTCTTGGGCATGGTAAGAGAACACAAATTATCAACCTCTATTGCATAATTTCTGAAGACCATTGTGGTTTGCAAGGCTGCATTTTCCACTCAAAAAGCCCCAAAGAAAGAGCCAGGCCTAAAGAGACTCAAACACGTGGTCTGCTTTGTACATATTAGTAGGTTCACAGGAAAGTTAAGCATACACCTAATGCCTCTTGAGAGCAAGGATCTGACTACAAACATCTTTAAAAATACCACCTTTCCCCAATCAGGGAACTGAAAGAGTCCTAAACCTCCTAAACTATGCTCTGACTTCAGGTTGAGCACTTGTGTTACAAGTTTTATTTAGTAAGATAGGCACTTGTGCACTTAGAATATAATTAGCTCCTTGTCAACACTGTGCTTTGAGAGACCTTTATCCAAAAAAGCAAAATTAGGATCTCCCATGCCCTAAGACATTGTGCTAATCACATCAGGCCGTGGGATTTTGAGGAAAACTGCTCCAGACACCATCCCATTTCCCATGCACCACTAAGGCACTCCCAGCAGCAGGGACTTGTACCCCAAGAGTCTCCCAGAGATATGGCCCTCAGGAGAGAGAGAAGCAAACTGTCTTCCAAAGAGATTCAGCTTAGGAAATCCTCTGGTCTGGTTGGGGCAGAAATGCCAATGCAAATGCCCCTGGGCAAAGGTGAGGCTTGAACCTTGTTTAGAAGCGTGCTCCCCGCTGACCTGCTGACCAAAAATACACTGCAATGAGTTCAGGCAGTCTAAGACACTGCTTCCCTGCCATCCCAACAATCCATACTGATGGCAAAGTCTGGAGACAAAACAAAAAGCTGGGGTGGGGGAAGCAGAAGTGTGTGGTAAAAAGCTCTTCATTTTTAGTTTTTCTATTTTGAAAAGGGCTTTGCTGGTGAACTGAAAAAGACTACTCTGAAAAGAATTCCTTGCCCACCACAGAGAGACCCACAGAATATTTGGTTTTAGAGCAATCTTAACCTTTTGGTTTTGTCTGAAAGCACATGAGCTTTTTGTCCTTTTTTTTTTCATCTCCTGGTAAAGAAACAAAACCTTGCTCTATGGAATTCAAAGGGATACTTTGTCCAAAACATAATAATCCTCTTACAGGTGACAGGTGTCACACTTGGCCAGCTCTGTGACAACACTGTGAAGTTATCCTTTGTAGGAAGCAGTCTACAGAGTTGCCAAACCTTCATAGAAAAAGCAGAGACAAGATTTTATCAGAATGACACGCGTCCAGAAGCAGATTCTTTCCTAACAGAGAGAAAGGACCAATGTGCACTAGAATCACTGCAAAAATCAGTACTGTCTTTGCAGGTGCAGGCTGGGAAACTACAATTTTAGTTATTGCTATGCAAACATCACGTGGAAGCACTTGGAGCTGCTGTTAGAAGCTGGGCAATATGCATTATTTCCTCTCAAATGTTTAACAAATGCACATCATTAAAGATCCGTCAGTTGAGGTCGTCTACATTTTGCTAGTACCAACAGCAGAATATTGCATGATTATCTAGTGATCAATAAATTAATAAAACCCAAAGGATGACCTCAAAAAGGTCAGTCAGCCTAGCTTAAAATCCCGAGTCCACAGGAAAAGCATGATCCCATTCTTTTCACTGCTCTACAGAAAAAGCATACCCAGCAAGTGCAGCAGGGAGAGGACGAACTCTTGCCAAAGCTCAATGAATTAATGAACAAAAATATGAAATGGTTTGCCTGCCACACCAAGAGTTGGATGCAGTGACCCATGTCCCAAGTATTAAAGAATGAATCAAACATTTTGCAAGCAGAAAAGCTAGGCTCTTCTGTCTCTTCCCATAGTGGCATTTCCACATGCCACCCTCCCTGTCATTTATTACCAAGACTTCTGTCCTCCTTTCCAGACATACTGTCTCCACTCACGGTCCATTTTCAGTCTGCCCTCAGTTGGCAGGAAAACTTTAAAACCTAATTCTGAAAAACCACTGGGAGAAGTACTTTGGTTTGGTTTTTTAAACGTAACACCAGTGTATTTCCTCAAACATAGTCAGAACATTCAACTTCAAATGCATTTGAGAAGCTTGTCCAGGTGCTACAACTGTAAACAAGCCATTTGGATCTGGATATAAGATCCAAGTTTTATGTAATGACAAAATTACACATGACAGTCAGAAGGGGAAGGAACATCACTCAAGCAAATGAGTAGCAACACATAATAAAAATGTAAACAAGTGAGGAAAATGAAAAAAACAAAAATAGATGCAAACATCATGGTGTCTTCAACTTCAGCTATGCTATCCCCCCAATCTGAACAAGTGCAAGATCACCGAGGAGCTGCAACACAGATAGCAAGAGAACAAAGGTACATTGTGCACTGTTCATCTCTGCAGTGGGGAGACACAGAAGAGATGAAAAGCATTTATTGTAATCTGAAGAATGTAGTCAAGTCCAGGGATCCCAGTGATAGTGTTGCCAAAGCAATCTCAGGTTTTTGTCTGCACTGACCCCAAGGCAGTATGAGGAAGGTGTAGACACACTAAACTGAAACGTGCAAGCAAAGCGGTGAAAATTGGAGAGGTAGCATGTTCACTGTGAGATTCCTTCTCACCTCCACTGGNCAGTATGAGGAAGGTGTAGACACACTAAACTGAAACGTGCAAGCAAAGCGGTGAAAATTGGAGAGGTAGCATGTTCACTGTGAGATTCCTTCTCACCTCCACTGGAACTTCTTGGCCTCTCAGAGAAAAAACACTCTCCCTGAAACAGAGAGTGCCCAGGAACTTGTCCATCTCCTCCATTCCTTTCAGTAGATACTAGCAGCAAAGATTCAGGCGGAGGGTGAAGTGGAATCAGAGAGATCAATGAATGAGATATTTTCTGATTCATGACCCGAGGCATTCAGATGAAAAATAAATTATATCCTGCTTGCATGGCAGAAATATGTTCTGGAGGAGAGCAGCTCAGGTTTTTGAGCCAGGAGCAGAAGTATCTCAGCTCAGGATGGTTAAAGGCATCTACTTCATACACAACAGAGGCCACAAAACACTCCAGCAGTTACTCACAGCTGGAGGATACAAATGAAGTCTCAATGTTCAGACACCAACAAAGTCTGGGTTTGTTGCTCATTAAGCTTCCCAGAGAATGCAACACCTCCCCTTCTGTGTTTGCAAACCACATACAGTTTATAACCAGTTTGAAAACTTTTGAAGGCCATGCAAGTAAAAGGCTGCTGAGGAAAGCAGTAGTAAACACTCAGCTCCTGAGCCAGTCAGAAATAATTACTCAAACAAAATGAAGTAGTGTGCTACTGGTGAAAGCCTCCAAAGTGTCTCACAAAACAAAGGTTTTGTCAAATGTATTTAAGGCTTTGTGCATGTTAACTCCATTTACAGACCTACACCCCAAGTCTATCATTCTCAAATGGGTAATTTTTTGTCCACTTTCCATATTTAAAGTTTAGGTTGTGGAAGAAGAAAAAGATGTTTCTTAAAACAAGTCATTGCTTTGTTGAAATCAACAGAGGCATGACTAAAACTCTAATTTACCTATTGAAAGCATTTCAAGAATATAGGGGTCTTGGACCACCTACTATTGACAGAGAACCTGTCCTGAATGTCCTCTTTTCTAAGCTGTGAAGACTGTTTCAGAGAATATACACCACCTGAGGACTGAAAGAGGCATACTGGGCCAAGACCAAATGTCCATCCAGCCCTGTAAATCCGTCTCCACCAGGGATTCACCACTAAGCAGGTCACAGTAGAACTTTGAAGTCCCTGAGAGGAAAATCCATCCCCTTGAAGGTGACTAAGATGTTTCACCACTGGGTGATACAACACACATTCATTCTAGCTAGCAACTGCTTACCTCTGCTCAGATACAGTTCAAAGGCAATCACAACTGCAACTGTAACATTCAGAAGGAAACAGCAGAACTACAAAGTCTCAGCAAAGAGAGAGCTGTGTGACATGACTTGCATGAAGCAACTGCACAAGCGACCAGGGTAGCATCCCTTTGGAGGAACAGGACCTGAAACCTGGACTGATGCTCTTGTGGAAAGATTGAGACCTTGCCTCAGTAAGCTAGAGGACAAGAAATATATTGGGCATTAAAATTCCTAACCCATAAAAATAAAAGGAGTAAGGAGTCATAGCAAATGCCTACAGAAGAAAAATGCTGCAAGAACACTTTATAGTTCTCCTGAAACCCCCGGTGACTTCCAGCTGGTTCCAGCTCCCACACTCACAAGGGTGAGTTGTATTTGTAAGCCTCAACTGGTTTTATATTCTGCTGTTTAGTCTCCGTGGCTTCATGGCAAGGAGTTCCACAGATCTAATTCCTGGGGCATGAAGAATGATCCCCTTTTTCGTTTGTTCTGAACGAGGTTCCTATTAGCTTCATTTAATGTCCACTGGTTCTTGTGCTGCCAGAGTGAATAAAGTTCTACTTGCCTTCATCTCATTCATTATTTCATAGGCTCCCCTCCTACATTCATCTGCCTGTCTTTTGGCCTGAAAGTTCTAGCTTGCTAAATTGATCATCCCTAATCACCCTTTCTGTTCCCCTTGAAGCATTTTCCAGTTCTACTGCCTTTCCTCTGAGGGGAGGGAACCAGACTGCCAACACTATTCAAAGCTTGTGGGAGACACTGGTTTTTCTAGGGGTATGGTGTTCCTTTTCTCCAGTCATTGTATTGATTGATTGACACTCAATACGAGTGGGTATTTTATTTTTTAATTACACAAATCTATTCCACTTCCATGATTTCAGCTGGGAAATGCTTTCTTAAACCACATCCTACAAGGTGACCCTTTGTCTTGTGTCCCAAAATAAACAGTGAACTGAAGTCACATAATAAGAACAGATTAGATTAGGGATGCTTACGAAGAAAAAACCTGTTTTATTCAAATCAAGCAAAGGCAAATAAGTAACTCTCCCCTTGCAAGGATGGGCAAGCACCATCTTGATGAATTTTCACCAAGCACATACCTGATGTTCTCACACAATAAAATCATTCAAAGACCACAATGCACACAGCTCATTTCCACGTGACAACCAGAGGAGTGACCCTCTAATCACCTGGCAGCTAGCCACAGACTTGCTCCACTGAAAGGAATTTATTCAAACAATAGTTACAACTATTAAAATATTAAATTGGCAGAAGAAAACCTGACTGAATACCACAACATTCTCAGTTTCCTGGACTTCCAGGTTAACATCCATCCATATTTATGCATGCTCTGCCTACACTGCATCTGGGAAAAAAGAGATGAGTGTCTATAAAACCTGTGTGCTGCTGCAGTCAGTGGGCCTGTCTGCATTGCTGGTGCTAATCCACCACACAATCATCATATTCTTTAGCAGGAATATACTGTGTTTGGTTCCAGGCAGCAATTCATACTCTGGAAAAGTCTGCTTTAGGAATGATAATTGATTTGTATTAGATACACATAACATGCCTGAAATGAGAGACTGAAAGTACTTCCATGAATAACCAGAAAGACCTCCCAAATGGAAAAGCTTGAGTCTAACTTTAGAGACTGACATGAAGACAACACAGCATTTTTTATTCTGTACATATTTATATACACACATATTCATAGAATAGTTTAGGTTGGAAAAGACCCTTAAGATCATCAAGTCCAACTATAAACCTAACATGGCCAAATCCCCCAGTAAACAACATCCTAAGTGCCACATACACTTGTAAATCCCTCCTGGGACGAGGACTCTACTACTTCCCCAGGCAGCCTGTTCTAATGCTTGACAACTCCTTCAGTGAAGAAACTTTTCCCAAGAACCAATCTAAACCTCCCCTGGCAAGACTTGAGGTGATTTCTCCTCATCCTATACACTTCAGCAAAGCTCCTGTGTAGCATACAGAATGCATTTTATATATATATATTTACTAATTAACATTGTACACTTTATAAGGAACAGTGAAAGTAAATACTTTCAGTCAAATAATATTACTGTCTATCCTTACAGGGCTGGAAGAACCATGAATGATGGTGTGCCTCAGCCTTATCATGGATAGGGGCTGGAAGGGACCTCTGGAGATCACCAAGTCCAACCCCCTGCCAGAGCAGGGTCACCCAGGGCAGGCCACACAGGGACAGATCCAGGTGGGGTTGGAATCTCTCTAGAGAAGGAGACTCCACAAACTCTCTGGGCAGCCTGGGCCAGGCTTTGTCACAGTCACAGGAAGGAAGTTTCTCCTCATGGACAAGCTATCATTTTGTCCTGTTCATTTATACTGGTCCCTCACCTGCTTCAATTATCAACAGAATACTACCATAAAACACTGTATTTGCAACAGAGGTCATTGCAGAATAGTATCCTACACAGGAAAATGCTGAAGGAGGTGTGGCTGATATGCAAGTCTACCTCTTAAAAGCTTACATATGTACATGAGCTTCAGGTGAGGCCCATAAAAGTGACAAGCAGCCAAGAATCTGCATTCTGCCAACAGACTCCAGAACACACAAGGGAATTTCACCCACTTGCTTCCCTGACTTCATTTACACCATAAAACAAGAGGACTCAGAAAACAAAGCAGTATGAAAAGTAATACCAAGGCATAAGCTGAGAATTAAGTCACAGGTCTGCTCCAGGATGCAATCATTTGGAGAAAAAAAGATGCTGCACAGAGCATGAGAATTGGGATTTTGCTTGGATTTCTAACCATAGCAGGAAGGGGGGAGTGATGAATATATATTTATGATGTCGTTTAATCTTTAGAGTTCTTGGCATGCTTTATGTGCAAGTACTTTCAGAAGGGAGTAGAAAAACCCTGCTTTGAAGTTTTTTGGTCATACCATCTTACCTGCAGCTGAAGATAGGCAGGTGTCTGCTTATGCAGGGGGCTTAGTGCAACCTGCTGCTCCAGGCATAGATGTTGACTCTGCTCGACAGGGTCAGCTGCTGGAAGAAAAAAATGAAACCAATGTCATATATTAGTAAAATTATCTTCTTAAGGGCAGAGTCCTATTCGCCATCCTCCCACTCATGCTTTGGGAAAACACAGCATTTTCCTAACATCTCCAGACAAAGATATATAACAGCCTGTTATATACAAGCTGCATTTTACTTGTAAAAAGTTAGTTCAAAAAAGAAAAAAAAAGTGGAATACTGCACTTAATTTACTACCTCTTATACCTAGTGTGACATTTTCCTGCTATAAATAACTAAGTGTGGTAAACAACATTTCAACAGCTTTCCAGAACTTCAGACTAAAATCCCCAAAACACTGTATTAAGTAGTCATGAGCATCTACTGCTGCTAAGTTGTAAATGTAGGAGATGATTTCACAATCTTCTCTCCTAATTTTCTTTTTAAGGAAAATAATCCTCAAACTGGAGGTGTTCCAGATACAAAATCCACCAAGTGTTCTCAAACTGCATTGCCTGACTCTCTTGCAGTAGTGAACTGGGGCCAGTAAGAAGTCAAATGAACCAGGTAAAAGGTAACAGATTTTAAACTGCTGATTAATATTTATTATTAATCAGCTTGGAAGGGATGCTTACGACAGGGATGTTTAACTGCATCACTGTGACAGGCTCACAAACATGACATAATTCTATGTCAAAGCCAGGGAGAACATGTGAAAAGCAGTTACTTTGAAACCTTCACCACCAAAGTCATTCTGAATGATGCTTTAAAGGAATGTACCTATCATACCTAACACTGGGAACTGTAGTTTGACAGAAACAGAGGAATCTAAACCAGGAAAACTTTAGTCTTTTAGCATCTCCTCTTCCATTCCTGTCAGCTGTTGAGTTTTGTCAAGGCAAACTGGTTTTCTCCTAGTACCTGTCAGAGCTATATGAACAGTCAATAAGCACTAACTGCAGTGTAAGCACGTTGCAAGAGTCCAGAAAACAACATAAACCTCTTAAAAGATCTGGGAAGAAAGGACTGGCCTGTTGTAAAATGCTAGATCACACGCACTAGACATCGAAAACCCTATAGGCCTAATTACTTCTTTCACTGAGGTCAAAAACTTCACACTAGAACATTTGGGAGCTCCAGGGATCTCAGGCACATGAGCTGTTTTCACCACAACTGGCTGAACGTGTAGCTTTTATTCATAACCCAACATGCACTACATTCCCAAGCTGTCAGGGTATGTTTTGATGAAGTGATGTTTTGTGCTTTCCACTCTGTGGACCACCAGCCGTTACCAACATCATCACTGTAAGACTTCTCACAAAGTCCTTCCCCAGCTTTCTTGTAGGCCCCCTTCAGACACTGGAAGGCCACTCTAAAGGTCTTCCCAGAGCCTTCTCTTCTCCAGGCCAAACAAGAACAACTCCCTCAGCCTGTCCTTGGAGGAGAGGTGCTCCAGACCCTCTGATCATCTCTGTGGCCTTTTTCTGCACCTACTCCCACAATGCTGACCGTTCATTTAACCCACCACACCAAGGTTAAATCACCAGTGCTTGAGCCCCAGTTACTTATCCATACCCACTTACATGTTAGATTAGGAAAACAAATCTGGTGATAGGATACAGATGGTGACTCTGTTAATCCAGATTTATATGCCTGAATTTTGCTGGGGGAAGAAGAGGTAGAGAGAAAAGAAATAGCAGCTCACCCCAATCTATAAAGACTCAGCTTCAAGATGCTAAAGTTGTCTTCATCTATTGCAAACTGATTAACTGCCAAGATACACGCAGTAAACATTGCAGTTACTATTCCTTAACTACTCCAAGTAAGCAAAGAATAGCAGATTTTTAACCTGAGAATGGAGCAGCTGTGATGCTGATCCAGCACTAGAGACTGACACTTCCACTCAAACAGAGCCGCATTATCTTCAGCTCTATTGAAGCACTAAAGCTCTTCTCAGACCACTTTGCAAACTGAGTGGGAAGGAGTATGGGTGAGAGCCATGTTCTGTCCTTAGGGACCCCTATTAAATCAGATTCTCAACATCAGCCACTTCCTCTTTGTTTTCCTCAAGCCATATGGCTTCCTGACAAAATCTGTACAGACAATAAATCCATTAATCAAGCCACTGCTGGAGGAAAAAGGTTTTGTTTTTTTTTCTTCTTCCCTTCATCGATGCAGACACTTTAATGGAGATATTTTATGCATTTTATGGAAGTCCCAAGGAAAATACTAAATATGCCTTTGTTCTCGTACTGCAGCCTGGGGCTGAAGTCCCAATTCCAGTACGTACTTGTAGGAGATGATAAAATGCAAAAAGATACAGGAATGGAGAGAAGTCAGTTAAGACATCAAGAAAGTCCAGCCTTACTGAATCTGTTAGCAGGGATTCAGTAGAAATTGCTTTCTAGGCTCCCTAGCATGCTGTGTCAAATGGAATAACAAGAACTCTTTTTTTCTTTTTAATTAACAGAAGTAGGTTCAACAGAAGAGGCATTAAAAGTCATTTCTGTTCCTACAGGGCTCTGAGGAGATGCAGACACACAGATGCCTGAAAGCAAGGTGAACCAAGCTGGCCAGTTCCACACAACATGCTACACATTCCGTTCAGCATCCCCAAACTGGTAAAACCATGCAGGTGATCATGGTATTCTCAGATCATGAGAAAATAAATACTGCATGGGCAACGAACTCCATAGGAGGAAGCACAGAAAGGAGACTAAGATTCCTAGCTCTTATGGGTGGAAAACTCCTTTTCTTGTAGCTGGGAAGATCCCACTCTCCTGTGACAAAGGGGAGAAGAGAATTGAACCCAAACCTAACAGGCTCATTGCTTCACCAAACCAAACCAACTTGAGAGACTGCTCAGCTTCAGATCTCCTGCTCGGTGCCAGCAGGCACAGGAGTATTCCAGCTTTACACTGCTGCAGGGGAAAATTCTGTTCACAACAGACACTGTTGGGCATGTACATCAAGAAGGAGGGAAGTATGGAAAGCATTCCCTTTCTTCCTACTCAATCAATAGGCTTACAGACAGTACAACGCTGAGAATTCAAGAGCACAGGAATGATAACCAAAGAACCAAAGACCTCATTTTCTTTCCTTACAAGAGCTTTTTTTGCAACATCAGACCATTCTTGGATTCTCAGATGTTGCTCTGGGACACACATGGAGTCTCCATTATCCCTGTCCATCCCAGGCAACTGTTTGCATCACACCTTGGAGCCTAACCAAAATAAAAGATGTTTCTCCTAGGTAGTATGGAAGAAGGGACAACTAAAGACAATCCACCCTGCTTCAGAGGATATGAAAATACAAAGCATCTTTTTTGATAATCTGTTCCCACTGCTGATTTTTGCAAATCTTCTTTGCCTAAACGTTTTTTTTTTGTTGATAGCCTGCTGTGCAGAAGGGGACTTGGAAGGAACAAAAAATTACTTTCAAACTCAGGTGGTCTCTTTTACAGTCACACACTTGTCAAGCAACTGTGACCCTTCAATTCACATAGAAAGAAATCAGGATTGGCATGGTAACAAGGATTTTTACCTTAAATTCTGGTTTATTTTCTTTACAGTTTTCTATAGCTTACTGGATGACCACAACTATGTCCCAGTTGATGTTAACCAAAGTAATCCTCTGTTGAAATGAAGTTCAGCAGAAAGAAGAAGCAGCTTATGATACTGAAAAAGACCTTACAGAGAAAGAGCATCAAAAAAGGAACAAAACTGAGTTTGGAAACATTTGGTGGGTTTTGGGATGGAGGTTTGCCTCTTTGTTTGTTTTTCTTGTGGGTTTGTTTTGGTTGTTGTTGTGTTTGGTTTTAGGTTTGTGTTGTTTTGTGGTTTATGTTGGGTTGGGTTTTTTTTAATAAAAGAAATCATCATCCTTGATTGCAAGCAGGGAATCTTTAAAATGAAAGCTTTCTGTCTTTGTTGAAGTTAAGTAGCAATTAGCTACAAAGGAAAGAAATATGGAAATATAGGTAGTGACAATTTGGAAAGACCAGACATCATATGGAGCCTACCACTATGATTTATTAGCCTCGAGGTCACAATCTAAAAGATACATATCTATATCTTTTAGATACATATGGATATGTATCATATGTGGGCCATCACACCCAAGGTACACATGGGTTTGTAAATATCTTGAGGTAGTGAGGAAAGGTATGTTTATTTTGGAGAGGGTAGTGAGGAAGATCAGGTGCTGCGAGCTAGGGAAGCATTCCACCACATCTGGGGCAGATGGTCCCAATTATCTTCTCATCACTGTTAATCAAAAGTTATCCTTCAGCAGCCACAGAATGATCTATGTAAAAAAATCTGGGATGGGTGCTTGGCTTCCAGCGAGAAAAAACCTTCCCTGTCACAAATCAGCGCAAGCAGCAACTTTGCTTGAAGTCTCATTAAAAAGCCCTTGGCATGAAGGTTTGCAGGTAACTGTGTCAAAATGAAATACAGGAACAGCTGACGTGAAAGTTCAGTGATATCCCAGGGAAGAGGAGGTAGCTCTCCCTTCTGCTACTCTATTCTCTTCTTTCTGACCCTAACAACAACCAGCATGTGCTCCCAAAGTAACAGCATCTCTATCAGCCCATTCTGGTGACTGCTCTTACCTATGGGAAGAGCACTGATCCAGACTGGAAGCAAGACCCATTATTAGGAGAATATCAGGAATGTCAGCCTGTTTATGTTTTCACTGACTGTAGTCTACTTATTCACATAGAAGGTAGCCAGTCATGGCAAGACCAGTCTTCCCCAGTGGAACCTAACACCTTAAACAGGACTGACAGAGGAATCATCCAACCCTGGCTTCACTGCATCATTCAGTCCCATATCTGCTTTTGTTCATTTTTTTTCTGGAGCACTCAAGTCCTATCTATGTTGCCACTAACATCCTTTTCCACAGCAGTCAGAAGTCACCCATTACTATTATGTAGCACTCCACAAACACTGTGTCCTAAGTCTTTAAGCTCTACTGAAATACTGAAAACCAAGTGGGACAAAAACCATGTGGATACATAAAATCAAAAAGAATTAAATGAAAAATATAAAGCAGCTTGATATATAAAAAAAAAAGGTCTTGCCCATGATCTTAAGAGCTCTGCACATCTGTTTTCTCCTTACAGGTATGTGAAGGGCATTCGCTCTCCATACCTTGCTTTCCAGGAACCATAAGCTTGAATTCATTTAATAAAATTTTAAACTTTCAGAGCTTTAGCCATTGAGAAAGGGGAAATAAAGCCAAAACTTGGAGATGTATTTTCTTTTTGTTTAAACAATATAGCCAAGAGAGCCCCAATACATAAGCTACGAGGACATCAACATGTTAAGTAGAATACTTACAGGTGAGGTGCATTATTTTCCTCTAAACTACCAACATTCTGGCAATACTTGTCATTAAAGCTCACTGGAACAATTAGAACTTCTGCTGATACACCAGCAACTCATCCACAGACCGTGCAGGTAGGACACTGCTCCCTCATCTCCCAGCACATTCTGCACAAGTCTCTTTGGAATAGCAGCAGCACAGAAACCCTAGCTTTCTCTTCTTGCCAGCAAGTTGGCTTTTTTTCTCCCTAAGACAGCAGACATTGCAGTATTACACTTAATGATAGGAGGGATGCTTTTGTCTGCTTCCTCCAGAAGTCCTGGAAGTCCGAAGGTTCCTGGAGACTGCTGATCAGGGATCTCTCTCAGAAAACACTGCTGTAGTTACTAGAGAAGATAGGAAGTCATAGCAAAAATTTGCTTTGTTTTGAAAATGTCCTTTTTTTGGTGATAGTCATTTTTGTTCACAGTCATCCCAAGTTGCTCTGTAGATTTCAAGTACAAGCAGCAGCTCTATTACTTTACATGCCTGTCTCACCATTTGAAACAAACTACAATTTCACCCTTGATTCTTCAAACACATCATCAAACTCTCACCATACCTACATATGACTAAATATTTCACACTGGATCTTAGCAAGGCATAGATGAGAAAGCCTATTTAAAGAGACTGAGCTAACACAGTCAGGTGGCATTTAGCAGAAAGCAGGATTAGGTCTGTGTATTGACATATGCAGTGACCTGTTTGGTTTGTAGGTTACCAGAAAGGGCATTGAGTTAGCTCAATGAGTTAGTTCACTCAGTTGATATTACAATTCTCAAGGAAATAATGTTTCACATTTTAGGCACTGCCATACAATTTCTATTTCCACATAATCAATTCTGGAGAGCCTGTTCTATTTCAATCTTTTCTTGCAAGCAAAGGTCGTATTTTCTGCTTCCATGTTGTTTACACGGCATTGTTTTGTGTGATGTTTTAGTCTGGTTTCATACGAGCACTGAAATTAGTTTGGAAAATCCACATCAAGAACAGTAAACAATTAAGATACCAGAATTAAACAGTCACTACAGAGTACTCCAATTCAAATTGGTTCAGTTAGGCATTAACCCAAATCAACAACAAAACCCAGTTTCAAGTCAGTTTTGGTTTTAACATTAGCAGGAACATTAGACATCACTCTGCATTTCCAACTAACCCTTCTGATACAGGAAAGTTCTCATCCCAAACAGTGATTTCCCAGGGGCTTTAAAGACTTACTTCAATTACCCTTACTTAGCAAAAAGCTACAAGCCACTCCTAATAACCCCCAGATTCCAGCCTTCTTGTAATTGCACAGAACAAAGTGGAGCACTTAAGTAAAGACAGGGCTCAGTACCAGCACAAACTGGTGGGAGAGAGAAAAAGTGCCCATTTTCTCAAGTCCTGCTGTGCTCTTTTGTGATTGCCATCTTGCACGCAGCGCACTGCAGCCTTCACATTGCATTCTACAAACACATCTTTTTCCCTGCTTCAAATCCACATAGTTCCATTCACACTTCAAAGCAGAAGTCAGCTCTGTAGCCCCAAATTGTACCACTCTCCCTGCCTGCTCCAGTTCTTCCTGTCCCACGTGGCACCCCTCAATTTGTAAGTGAGCTGGGTTAGGAATCAAATCCAGATTTCTAAGAGCCAAAAGCTCACAAACTAACAGTCCAGCAATACACACGAGCCAATGAAACTACACTGCAAGCTGCTAAGAGGATAAAGAAGAGCCAGGGAACTCCTCCCTGTGCACGTCAGTGTTCATTTGCAAGGAAAGGACAATACCAAGACAAAAAATTCCCAGTCATGAAAGCTGCCAGAAAGCCTGTCTCTTGTTTATATCTTTTTCAGACAAGGCAACATTCGAGTGCTCAAGGGCCTTACGGCCTTTAAATTATCATGGCAGAATTCCAGAGGCTGGAATAGACCTCCAAGTCTGAGTCCAGCCCATGACCCAACACCACGGCCGCAGCCAGACTGTGTCACTGACTGCTACAGCCAAGCTTTCCTTAAACATCTCCAGGGAAGGCGACTCCACCACCTCCCTGGGCAGGCCATTCCAGTGTCCAATCGTCCTGCCTGTGAGGAAGTGCTTCCTAAGATCCAGCCTGACCCTCCCCTGGTGCAGCTCCAGGCCCTGCCCTCTCACCCTGTCATGAGTTGCCTGGGAGAAGAGCCCGGCCCCCGCCTGACTACAGCTTCCTGAGAGTGATGAGATCCCCCTTGAATCTCCTCTTCTCCAGGCTGAACACCCCCAGCTCCCTCTGCCTCTCCTCACCAGACTTTCCCTCCAGTCCCTTCCCCAGCCT
>VWZY01011556.1:73003-103115 GCA_013399075.1 Chloroceryle aenea | reverse complement strand
GGGGTTACTGTGGCCAAAGTGCAGGACCCTGCACTTGGTCTGGTTAAACCTCAGATCATTGGCCTCAGCCCATTGACTCAGCCTGTCCAGGTCCCTCTGCAGCATCTCCTGACCCTCCAGCAGATCAACACTGCTCCCCAGCTTGGTGTCATCTGCAGATTTACTACGGGTAGATTCGATCCCCTCATCCAAGTCATCAATAAAGACATTGAATAGAACTGGGCCCAGTACTGATCCCTGGGGGACACCACTGGGCACTGGACACCAGCTGGATGTGGCACCACTCACAGCCACTCTCTGCGCCCGGTCACCCAGCCAGATTTCAACCCAGTGAAGGCTGCACCTGTCCAAGCCATGGGCTGCCAGCTTTTCCAGGAGGATGCTGTGGGAGACTGTGTCAAAGGCTTTGCTGAAGCTGAGGTAGATCCCATCCACAGCCTTCCCCTTGTCTACCAGACGGGTCACCCAGTCATAGAATAAAAGGCAGGACCTTCCTTTCCTAAACATGTTGTCTGGGCCTGAGCCCCTGGTTGTCTTGCATGTGCCATCTGATGGCACTCGGGATGATCTGCTCCATAACCTTGCCAGCCACCAAGGTCAGGCTGACAGGCCTGGAGTTTTCCAGATCCTCCTTCCAGCCATTCCTGTGGATGGGCATCAATCATCAGTATGTTAAGAGATCTTTATTTCAGTTTTTCTAAAAAGCTTTGTGTTTTTTAGGGGATTTTGTGCTGATGCACATAAAATGGAAGACATCATGTTATCTTGTTGTCCATGTTGGTATACACTCAGAGTAACTCAGTTTCAGTACAAGAGTAATACAGCAAGCTTGTTAAGCAGCAGTCTCTTTCAGGTAACCTGTTTCTACAAATAGCTTCTCTAAAATGAAGTTCAAATGTCTCTGAGAGCACGCACTGGAAAACAATAGGTAAAATACTGAAGGATACAGCTGCTATGCCTTTTATGGTTGCAAAACCACTGAAATTGATTTGCTAGTGTAAAGGTAGATAGTGAGGTTTTGCTTTATCTATTACAAAACAAAATGTGTGTGATTTGCAACGTTAAGTCAATATTTAAAAGGCCATTAATAACCAAGAAGAAAGCAACACTTTACAGTACACGATTACATTAGGTATACAATTAATGAAAACACATCTGGGATTTAGTTCCTAGCTTGCAAAACCAGGGTGACTATGTATTTAAATCACCTAGGATGACAATTACATCATAATGCACTTGGGGGAGGGAACCAAACAAAAAAACCCACAGAGCTAATTTTAAAGATCCTAACTCAAAAGTACAGAACAATTAGATGTGTTCAGTAATTGACTGCTCATCTCAGAAAGTAAAAAAAACCTAGCTTGCTGCTTCTACTGTCCTGGAAGAGCTTCTACAGCTCAGCTTACAGTACAGGCAGTCGCTGTCACTTTTAAAGCAATCTCTTCACATCTCAAACCACCCTGGTTGTTTAAAGCAAGTCATTAATTGTGGCTATAATGAACACACTAAACCCAAGTTCTTTTACACAAACATAACCCTTTCCATTCAGCACTTTAATGCTCTGAAAAAGGTAAAAAATTAGTGGTTATGCACATTGGGGTAAATGCAAGGTATAGGAGACACACCTAAGCTATTTTTATGGATGAGTACTCAGGATTACTAGGTCAAATAAAAACACCATCCACAAAAAGGTTTGTTACGATAAAGAACACATGGGTTGGTTAAAAAGTACATTGCAGAGCAAAATTAAAGTAAATGCAATAAAGCTGAGGTTTGCCAGTCTCCTAGCATTGGAACAGTGGAAATAAAAGATAACCTTCATATCCCCAAAGCTTTTATTTCATGAGAACTTTAACTTAGGAAATCCTTTCTTTCTTAGATATTTCTGACTGAGTAATGAAGACCGCATATTAACTCAAGAGTCAGGCCAAGGCACAAGTCACCACTCAATCTCAAAGACCTTTCTTTAAACAAACATTTACTTATTTGTTTTTAACTTTTTTTTTTTTTTGGCAGGGGACCATCAGACTCATTACTTAAGTGCTCAACACAGGCCAGAGAAAATGGAAAGCTTTTCTTCAAAGTTCAAAAGCAGAATTCAGATCCTGTTGCCATTAGCAGAACAACAGAAAAAAAAAGGAAAAAAAGAATCAAGATAAAGAGAAAAGCAGCCATAAAAGCAGCCATAAAACCTATCGTGTCTGTTATGCTGTTTTCAGACTTCTTTGGCAATGTGTCTCTCTTGATTTAGAGCACTGGCCAGCACAGCCCCCAAACTGCCTTTGAGAAGGTCCCTGCACTGTCACAAGGCACGGGAGGTACACACACTACAGCTGTTCATTGAACTTGCTGCAGTTGGAGGCCAGCAAGCTGGCTATACTCACAAGGCAAACATGCTGTAGAGACGTAGCACAATGTTAATGCACCAACATCTAAAGATCCTACACAAGTTTTACTCCTGCACTGCAACAGCACACTTCATGGAACACAAGGGGACTCCATGGGTGTTGACCGCTTCCCAAGTGAAGTGTGAAGACCTTTAGACGAGGGGGTGAAAGAAGCAGTTTCAGCCACCCACGCCTGAATCTCTACTGAGATCTGAAAATCCTCATGTACTGCTCAGTCAAGGGAAACCTGAGGCTAAGTCACCAAGAAGTATGCTGTCCAAATCTTCTAATATACCAAAGTTTGTTTTGACTAGTCACTGCCTTTGCCAACTCTGCGTGTTTCTAGCAAAACTTTATTCAACTACACCTTAACATGGTTTAAGGAATTCCTGTCCTCTCCTCCCCAAACCTAGCTTGAAAAACCTAATTCCTCAGCCAGCATACAGATTAGAGGAATAGTAATGAATATCCCAAGACCTGGACATGTTTTTAGTTAACACCGATTCAGATCCCATGCAAATTGCACTAATTCTGATGATCCCCCATGTGCATTTTCCAGGATTTCAATGAAAACCAAGAAACAACTCTGACAGCTTCTTCCTCGAGGGCAAAGGGAATTAACAAGCAAAACTTCCAAAATAATCCAAGTGGTGGATATTTTGGTAAAGCGTGGATATTTTCAAAACCAACATTCACAAACAACGAAGCCATTTCTGAAATGGTGAATATCAGAGGGGAAAAAAGGCTGAATAGGATGATTTGACCTTTGAAAATGGCAAAGACTACAGGGAGAGTTCAAAGGCTTTTAGAGCAAAGGAGATGCACAGCTTCTTTCTAGAAAAAGTATAATCCAAATCCATTTAAAAATACTGTCTTGCTACTACATCCAAACAGTAGTGCTATGAATACACCAGATGGTCACCAACCAAACTAGGAGTAAAAAGAGTTGCACAGTCACCAAACTCTTCCTCACAAAGCTGCAGCTCAGTGCTACCTCACTGCAAATAAACCACTAGTGTATATATATGACTTCCCACTCCCCCCACCAGAGCAAAACACATACAGCTATGGTTAACAAGCAGCTCAGCAAGTGTCTAATGCCCGGACTCTACTGAAAAGTCTTTCAAGGCTTTCAAACTGGAGAAGAAACAGATGATCTTGTTTGCAGGCTGCCTTACAAACTAGTCAGCCTACTCCATTCCTAGGTAAACCTCACTGCAAATGGACTTAACCCATCAGATTCCAACAATGAAGGTAAAATGAAGATAAAACATTTCCAAGCTGATAGATCTTCCTGGCTTTATTACTTTAGAATCAGTATCTTCCTTCAATATGTTTCAAATCTTTTTGGCTAGTATCATCAGCATTCATGGTCTGAATTCATTGCTGCACTGTCCAACTCCCAACTCTTACTCAGAACACTCATTCCTATCTTGTTGCACTTAATTTTTCTCTTCTCTTTCACAAAGGAGTCTTTGATATAGTGCGTGCATGGTCACTGTGCCATAAAGATGCTGGTCTTGTTCCAACTGAAGGCAATGAGAGCTTGACAGGAGAAGAATTTAACCGAGGTCACAGATGTGATTCCTGCTAAAGGTAATACACAACTGAGCCAGCACTGGGCTGAAGCCAGAGTGTTGCAACTGTCTGGCCTGAAGGTTTTGTAACAAAAAGCCATGGGAGGAGGTTTACCTTCAACAGTTACTGCTTACTTTTTTCTGATACCAGTGTTGGAAAAGCTACCTGTAGGTTAGATCACACCTTCAGCTCAACTGGCATCCCATCTCACACAGCAGCCAGAGTAAGGCTCCCAACTGCACGTGGACACTGCAGGAAGAGTTTAACTGCTTAACCACAAGCAGTTTCACAGTGGAACTGGTATACAAATCATATGAACACTAGACAAGATTTCTTTGGACTCGTTTCATTAAGAAGGTTGATCAGAAAGGGTTACAGGCTCACATTCAAAACCTTACCTAAAATCATCTGAAGTTTCCAAGAGACTTCAACTTGCTATGCATCAAGACCAACACCTAGCTTAGGAAGGCAGAGCACTCAGCTAGCAGTTGCCAGATGTGGCCCTCTGTAAGGCTGACATAAAATATGGTAGCTTCAGGTCAAGCAAAGTTAATGCTAAAGCATTTTAACTTGAATGAGAATGGGTTAAGAACCTGTACAAAGTTACCACAGCTCAGCAGATGCGCCTTAGTTTGTCCAACTGTTGTAAACACGTCAGCATGTCACAGCCCTTAGTCTCCAGTGTCTCTGAAATGCTACAGAGATCATGTAGTAAGACACACACTTCACCCTTGTATTCCAGGAAGACAATTTCTCTGGTTGGAGGATAAAGCACCACCTCTTTACCCTCTTCTTATAATACCGTTCTTACCCTCACCCCTCCAACAGCAGGTCTGTGCCATAATCCAGACTCACTTCTTCCAAGGTTACAACAGTTTATAATGCTACAAGAGCAACAAGGAGCAGGGAGCAGTATTGATGGCATTTCCAAAGAAATCTGTCCATCACGGATGTATCACACACTAGAGGAAGTGTTTTTATTCCACATCCACGTTGTTGTCTTCATCATTTACACAGATCACCTGATCACTGTGTTTTGCTCTACTTTTAAGTGCTCCCCATCTTCTGGAGCTGTGAGCTGAACAAAATTCACACACAAAGGTATTTGTATTTACTCGAGACACATACTGCAGGTGAATTTGTCCAGTTCCTTTTTCCCCTATGGTAATTCCTGGTGACAGAAGAAAATTCTACCTCCAAAGAGGCCACACAAAGCAGTAATTTCCTGGTGAATAGCATCCATTTGTAGATAAAGCAAGGAACCATAATGCCCACAGAGCCTCAGTAATGCCCTTCAGCAGGCAATATTTCACATACTAGATCCTTAATGAACTGCCATCTAGGCACCTAAACTTCCAGTACAGAGATCCTCAAAGGGTCTCCATTTGTTTCTCTACTGTCCTATGCTTTCCTGGTGCCCCATCAAATAAAAAAACTATACTGCTTCCTCTTTATAGAAATCCTTTGTGAAAAAGCACAGCTAAAACTAAATTATTCATATTAAGGATTAATTATGTTAAGAATGCACCAACTCATTTGACTTATTACTGTAGTTATGGTTGAAGACTATCAAAAGCTTTAAAATGTATTTACACAGTTTCTAAGATTAACCAAGTATTAAGTGAAAATATCACTTCAGAGTTAGAAAAGGGGGCACTTTTCAATAAATTAATGACATTCTAATTATCTGAGTGAAAACCAACATTCAGACATCTTTACTTGCTACTGCCAGTCATAATCACTGGAAGATATCCAAGTTCAGACAATCACTTCAGTTGGAAAATAGAAATACATCTATGGCAATTAAAATTTAATTCAGCTCCACAGAAGAGCTATAGCATCAAACTATAGCTGGTTTTATAATACACCAGTTTCACATGATTTTAAATTCAGCTGCAGTGATTGAGCATTCTCTTTGTAGACAGAAGCATAAAAAAATTATTGACTTTTCACCTGATCGACTGCAGATAAATAATACTTCATTGCAGAACAGCTTTTCAGAGCACCAAATGCCTGTGTTGAGACTCCTCTAATATTTCAAATACTAGAGTTTAACTGAAACGACTGCTAATTGGATAATTTGGGGAGTCAAGTTCTACAAATCACACACAAGGGTGGCAACGTTAATGATCCCCATAGCATGATTTGGGTTGGAAGGGACCTCAAAGACCAGCTGGTTCCAACCCTCCTGCCATGGGCAGGGGCACCTCCCACAAGAGCAGGGTGCTCAGAGCCCCATCCGGCCTGGGTTTGAACACATCCAGTGATGGAGCATCTGCAGTTTCCCCAGGCAACTTGTGCCAGTGTCTCACCACCTTCAGAGTCAAGAATTTCCTTCTTGTTTCCAATCTAAATCTACTGTCTTCCAGTTTCACCCCTCATCCTATCAACACAGGCCTTTGTAAAAAGTCCGTCCCCAGCCTTCCTGTCAGCACCCTTCAGACTGCAGTAAGATCTCCTCAGAGTCTTCTCTTCTCCAAGCTGAAGGATACAGTTGGCTTTTTGGGCTGTGTTCGCACATTGCTGGTTCATGTTGAGCTTTTCTTCAACCAGCACCCCCAAGTCTTTCTCCTCAGAACTGCTCTCAATCCATACTCCATCCTGACTTGAACAGTTTAAGTCTGTACTAGCTTTGTTAGTCCAAATCTGTGAGGCAGACATGACTACAAAAGATATAAAAGTCAAGTAAGTAGTTTTCCAATAATTCTATATGTACAATACAGGAAAGCTAATAATTCTTGCAAAGTGACTAGAAAACCTCTAGTTGACAAAACGGTAAGATTTTATAAACTTTCCCAGGAGGCATTCATAAATGAGAGGAAAAAACAATCAAAGCAATGCAAGGCCACTGACTTTCAAAGCTATGCTACAGGGGACTCCAACATGAGTGCATTCACTGCTTAAAGCACTGACTCTTATCAGCATTTACTCTTTTGTTTCAACAGAAGAGTTTTCCAAAGAGGAATGAAGGTTGAAGTAGTCCAGATCTTTAGAAGAGGTAGCTACATTATTTTTTTAAGGCTATGTCCAAGAGTGATGAAGATCTGGAACAACACAAGATATCTATATTTGATGAGTAACAGGAAAAAACATCAAATCCCACAGCATTAATATGTCCAGACACCCTCATTATTCACTACAATCAGCTACACTTTAGAAAGGACATTCCTTGGTTTAGTATTTAAAAATAATTCTTATTTCTCTATTTTTTTATTCCAGTCATTCTTGTCCTTCTTGCCCTGACGTAGGAAAGCACGTGCTTTGCACAGAACATACTACCCCATTATAAGAGCAATTACTGGACTTCATAAAGTGGGATTTGGAATCACCACAATTATTTCTTTGTTACACAAAACCTTTTTTAAGATGGAAGTAACATTGGACAACAACATTGGTTCAGACATGTCCAGAAAGGAACTCTTAAAAAAACACCCAAACTATTACACAGGTAAGAAATTCCACTGTGTTTGTTTTGGTTTTTGGAGTGAATAGGATAAAAGGAAATCATACAACCCCCAAAACATATTCTTATGCTTGAAACTTCAAAATTAAAACAAACAAACAAATTTAGAGGCCTCCAAAGCTGCAGTGTTAATACGTGGTTGTGAATATGGGGTTGTGCAATTGTTAATAAATAAGTTTTCGAAATGCACTAAAATCAGAATGAGCATTTTCTTGGCAATCTGCCATTAACAGACTGACAATTATTTCATTTTTGCATTAGTCCTACCAACATGGCAAGCTGGTAGCAATCCAAATGAAAACTTACGCAGTTTCAAGCTTGTTTCCTACCCAACCTTAATTAAAACTGGCTTACATTACTTGACTAACACACTAAAAGCAAGACTGCTGTCACTTGACTAGAAGAGCACATCATCCAGCTGATATTATTGCATGGTTGACATGTAAATGTAGCTTATAAATAATCACAAAAAAACCCAAACCCCGCAATATTTAATGTTTAAGGTTGGAAAAGAAGTCTAAGATCATCAAGTCCAACTGTCTACTCAGAGATATCATGACCACTAAACCATGTCCTGAAGTGTCAAGTCTACATAGTTTTTGAACCCCTCCAGGGATGGTGACTCCACCCCCTCCCTGGGCAGCCTGTTCCAAGGCCTCAGCACTCTTTCAGTACAGAATTTCTTCCTAATATCCAACCTAAACCTCCCCTGGTGCAACTTAAGCCCATTACCTCTCGTCCTATCACTTGTTACTTGGGAGAAGAGACCAACACTCACCTCACCACCGCCTCCTTTCAGGTAGATACAACCTGTCCAGATCCCTCTGCAGAGCATGAGATGCTGCTGACTTTTCTGTGCTTGTGATTCTTAACAAGCCATGATTCTGATGAAAACATGTATAGTCCTGGTACTAATGAGGTTATTATTTAATGCCATTAAAAACCATTTGGCCAGGCCTGAGTACGTGCTACATAATGGATCAGATCACTATTCACAGTAATTTAATTACAACATAACTCCTTGAGCCTTCTAAAAATAAGCAGTATAATGCAAGTAGTGTGACTATTGGTAAGCAAATTACGTCCAAGAATGATGTGAATGAGATTCTGGATGGAGGAGGTAGCTACTTACAGGTATCAACAACTGACTAATAGCACCAGAAACCAGATTACTTATTATGTTTACATATGATTATGTCTTATCTAGACAGATTAAATGGAGATGGAAAAAAGTTCAGCATTTCTGAAATTGTTTACTTGCATCTTAGCTTTCTACATACACTGAACAAAACCATAAATAACAAAACCCCTGGAAAACATTACCTGTTATGTTCAAACTCTTACACCTTGCATCATATAAGGCTCTTTAGCTATTATACTCATCTCTTCCATTGTTACTGACTCTTAATCCCCCCCCCTCCAAACCTGTCTAAGTGGAAAGGATTTAAATAATCATGGGAGAATTGAAGAGCAGGGCTGAAACAAGTAGCTGGAATAACCTCTTCACTCAGATAAGCAGCAGCTGAATCATTGTCCAACTGGGCACACAAATAGCCTGGCTTGGCCCTTTATGTAACACCTGCCATACACAAAGAGAAGCTGCACTTTGGTTTACTTGAGGTTTTCACCTCAAGAAGCTCCACTAGGTTATTTTTTATTTCTGCATTTAGCTGCAGGAGTATTCTCCACAAGTGAATCTTTATCTTTTACATGTACCTTCTAAAAACTTGTCTTTAGCTTATGCTTACTCATTGTTGGGCAGAGAAGAAATCATTATCAAGTAATCATGATGGCAACACCTATCTCCCCTGAGCCTCTATCTATGTTCTGTCACCAGCTCCTGGGTTTACAGTGGCAAATTCCAATTGATTTCCAGCCATCACAGCAGAGGAAGAGTCCCCTATAATTTAAGATGAGCCTGGAACCTCCTACATCAAAAGATAATGGACAAGACATCACAGCAGCAATGCTGCATGCTCCCAAGACAACCTCCCCTTAAACAAGCCTGCTAAACAAGCAGGAGCACTGGAGAATTAAATCCAGAAAAGTTTAGTTCATGACAGAAGAGAGCACCCAAATCAAACGATTCTCCCTTCTCACTCCTGACACTACTTAGTTTACCGACCTCATGATCATTAAAGTAAAAAACAAAACACAACACCACAAGAAACCCAAAACAAAAAAACCAACCAAACCCCAATGAAGAAAATGATACTTCTGTCAGATAAAAGATCTAAAATGCACCACATTAGACCCAAGTTCTTAATTGCAAACACTTTTTTTCTTAAATACTTGGGAGACATTTCTAAGTTAAGATCTTGGGCACTGCTTCAGAACCACCTTATTCATTTTCTGAATATCTTCTTTCAAGCAACATATTACTGCACAAAATAAAACTTCAGGAGTTCTTTCTGCAACCTGTTTCTGCACATACACATCCAGCAGAGCCTGCATGCCAGTTGTGATCACAAAATACATCAGCTACATGGAACAAGGTTATCTGCCCTGACTGGCAACTGAATATTTTAAGCCTCAAATACCTACTTACAGAACAGGGGACTTGAAGTTTAGTGCACCCATTTAAAGCCAAACTGGCATCAGTGTTTCTGGTGAAGCTGTTCTACATGCACAATCAGGACCCAAAGACACCATCCACGCTACTAATCTACACCAAGAGAGTAAGCAAATACACTTCTGCCTACAAATCTCTAAGGTAATGCTGCTTCCCCACACACCCAATATAATCTCGTTGTGTTTTGTTCTTGTACATTAGGGTGAATGGTACAAGTTACAGAAATGCCAATCCACAACTAGTAATTGCTTTCAGATTGAAACTGCAGTGAATATAATGCCCCCCCCCAAGCATCTCTAAGTGAAACTGGAACACTGATAAAGTAAGTCTAAGTTATTAGGGAAAATAAGTTTCACTTAACCAGGCCAAGCTTCAAGAACAGAAAAGTTACCTTCTCACAAGAGAAAACACTGACTGACCAAAGAATTGCAAGTCTCTCCTAGTAACTCTTGTCTTGAGCACAACGTAGGGGTTCTCTCGTTCTATTCTCCATGATCTTCTCAACACCATTCCACTTCGAAGCAGGAAGACGACACCAGTTCCTCCAGGGCTTCTTCCAGAAACTGAAGCCTTCACCTGCTTCCCCTTGGATTTGACAACAACTATTCTGCCCTTATAAACTCCAGGCAAAACAGGCCTGGAAGCTCTGCCTTGCTGGCAAGGGCAGAGCCATAACTTAGCAAATCTTCATAATGAGGTGGGGCAGTTGAGCCCCAGGGTCACTTAAGAGCACAGATTCAAGATGTCTTTAGGTGTAAGTTGCTGCTGCAGCTGCTGCATGGCTGGTACAAGGCAAGGGAGGACACCTGCATTGCTGCACAGTCAGCTAATAAAAGAATTGGGTTTGCTTTGTAATCTATAAGACTTCACCATAATGAAGAAACTATGCTCATCAGGAAAGAATCTAGGAGCTTATATATATTGTACATGACATTTCAACAATTAAGTATCTTGGTATGAGGTCTGAACGTTCAGGCACCTAATCTGAATGCAGTTAAAGTTAATCATCTCTGAGAAATTAAATGCACAAAATAGTTCTAGCTATAATTTCTCAGTCTCCACAAAATACGTGGTGCTAATACATCAACACAACTTTCAGTTCTCAAAGGTTTAGCGTAAGGGAACAATTTAGTCTCCCCAAAGCCAGCCAGGAGCTGAAGTTGACAAGTGAGAGTACTGAACTTCCAGTTTCCATGGAAATGGAATTTGGATCAGTACAGTTTTCAGAATTTAAAACCAAACGCTCTCCATCTTAGGCTCTCTACTCCAGTATTCATTTTCCTGGGTAACACGGGTTCAAGAGATAGAGATGCCATATATATTAGTGATTTAGTAACTCATCCTGCCCCGTGGCTCCTCAGTTTCACTTAGGACTCAGCCATCCCCTTACAGACCACGCACCACGCTGGTCAGTTCAGTGGCAGCCAGCCAGACACATTTTATAAGCATGACATTATCACAAAACTATGCATTTGGAAAGCCAGATCAGTTACTAGTTAGGCAATGGTAATACACATGAAATAACTGCTTTGCAGCCCAACACTGAACCACACTAAGACAGGGAGATCGTAGCATACAACACAACCGCAAGGAACCATCAGTGGAAAAAAACCCAAACCAAACCACAAGACAACAAATAAACCACACTCATTTTTAGCATTGATATACCCCACCAGAATAGCACAGCAAAAGAACTGTGAGGGGTTTTTTAACTATAAAAATCCATTGTCTTCAGGCAAGCACCAAAAAGATGCATTTGATCACCATTAATGCAACGCTTCTGCGGCAGCTGCTGCCCAGCACTAGTACTGCAAGGGAGGATTCTCACTTGTTGATTACAACTGCAGGATGCTCACTGGCACCTAAAATAATTTGCCAATAGTATTTATGGCCCCCCCTTTCCTTGTGATTGGCAAAAGCAGAGGAAGAGTAATTTTCTGGAAGTATTTACATTGATTTTGCAATTGATGACAACACTCCATCTGCTCAAAGATTATTTGGTGCCTCTGCCAATTTCTTCCATAATGTATTGCCTCCTCAGAGCTTTGCCAAGGTTGCTGTAGTTCCTGAACTTTGTTCTTTCACCAGGTTTGAAGGGGCCATTTCAAGCTGTGAGCAAGAGCTTGAAGTATGAACATCTGACCCTGTGCCCTAATTACAGATTAGTGGACAAATAGATGGTATTTTAACTCCCCTCTCAAAACCATCACCTCCAGAAGCCTGAGGATATGGCCAAGAGCTGAGGAAATCCCTGAAATAAAAAGGTCTTGAGGCAAATTAGGAGAAGCAGGTTTTGGTTTGGTTTTTTTTTAGAAGACCCAGAAGCAACTCATTCCTTTCAGAAGATCCAGAAGCCCCATGGAAATCAAGATTTCATCTAGCATTTAAAAAAGAAGCCAAGTAAAGCAATGTCCTCTCTACAGAAAATAGTAGGCTACCCCACTAAAATTTGAGACTCTTACCCAGCAAGTGCAATTCTACCCACAAAACCTGTGGTCTAAACTGAACAGATGCAAGTATTCGTTTTCCATCTGTTTACTCAACACCTTCCACACACAGAGTTAAATATTAAAAGAACCAGCAAAACAAGATTTGAAAGCCTGACATTTTTTAACTTTAAGGCACTTGAAGGCAGCAGCATCCACAGATACCTTCACTGCTCTCTCCAGCTTCTATACAGTGATAAGGCTTCTTAGGTCATGTATTAGGATTCAAGATAACTTATTCCTAACAAAATGTAATAGCCCATCTTACAGCATCGTGTGAGGGAAAAATTGCACACACACCAGTCACATACAAAGCTTTCTCTAAGATCAAATACTTAATCCACCATAGAAAAATGGATTGCATGGTGAGATAGATTCCTGAAAAGTGACTATAACTTCCAGCAGTTCGTAGAATCACAAGTATTTAAACTCCCAAGGGCTGATAAAACCAGCATCAATCCGTTCATCTCTTTCATTCAAAAGTAGGAAAGCAGGTTAGTGTGAAATGGTCCCTAACAAATAATCCCAGCAGGATAAACGCAGAAAATAAAAGTTTTTGTATCTGTACACATGTTTAGACTCATTTACTGTTATGCCAAGTCCAGAGATAACTCAGATGGTGTACAAGTTGATTAGATGATCTAGAAAGGCAGCATCTGTCTGAAGTTACCTACCCTATTTGTTGACAACAAGATAAAGAAATTTCCTGCAGACAGAATAATCCTTTCTTCTAACGATTTCATTTTTTCTCCTCATTTCACTTACCCCCTAAATAGAAGAAAAAAGCAAATCATGGCAAGTTAAAAGTCAGGTGTCAGTCTTACTCCACTGCTGCAATTTGTCTTTGCTACTTTTTAAACCCAGGACCACAATGGTAAACCCAGAAAATACAATGGACTTGAAACAAGTCTCTCTTCTGGGAGCCCTACAACATGTAAGCAATTTACTGCTTCAAGTTACAGGTTCTGATAGAAATTAAAAACTAAAAAAACCCCACACAACCTGAGATTTCCAACCTCTTCACATTTAGGCATTAGACTGAGGTTTCCCTTTCTATCAAATAAAAGGCTAATTCAGCAGCTACATCAACTACAGCAGCTTCTCTTGGCAACCTCATTTTTAGATCAGATTTAGCTACTCAGCTTTAATACTCTTGTTTTTGAATTAACCATCTGTTCTTTAACATGTAGACAGAGAGACCTAGTAAAGTAGGATGTCAGGAGGCTTGGGGAGCTCAGGAGTCTTGGGTCTAGAACACACACATCCACACACCCCCAACAAGCAAACAGCCTAACAAAATAATAGTCAACCTTCCCAACAAGGAAGTTGTCTGGTGGATTTTCATATCTAGTCTGTGGTTTCATTTTATCCAATTATCAAAAGGATCCTGGGCCAACACACTACATGTTTTAATCAATTAACACAAAAAGGGAACAACTTTAAAAGGCTTTACAACATAAAGACTTCTTATTTACAACAGCTGTAGGTCAGATCTTAATCTAAGCCTTTTTAAGAAGATCCACAAAAGTATAAAGCATGTTATTCCACTGTAAATTGTCACTGTAGAAGTGGAAGATTCTGATGTGAAAAGACACCATTAGAAAGAGCTCTGTAGACAATAACAGTTGTTTTTAAAGTACAGTTGCTGTGAAAGTATGGAAGCTTCTTTTGCCCCTTTAAAAAAAGGGCAACACTTGATGCTGTCGTTTTACATTGCATCCAAAGACAGGATCTACAATGCTGCTCGAGCAGAAAACTTTGTTACAAAGATGTTACTCAGTTGATCACTTAAGAGAGAAACATCAAGAAGTAATTTGTTCTAGAAGACTACCAATACACGTGGCGAAAAGAGGACTCAAGTATGCCACAGAAATACTTGACGAGCTCAGAGTTCCCAGGTCTTTAAACACCCTTTGCCACCTAAAAAATTGTTTCCAGCAACACCAGCTCATTTCCACACACACTGCAAACCATACTGGAGGCAGTCTAGCATGCCCTACTTCTACACCCGTCAGTAATAAGGTCTTACTGGTCCAGACAGACACCTTATTGACCTCCAAGGCCTTCTCCCAAAAGCCAGTACAACTGCTTTGACTCCAGCCCTGGCATCGAGCCCGCACGTCATTGGAAGGCTGGTTGGACTGAAGTACTACAAACCCTAGATGAATGGATGGCAGCTACACATCCCTACAGACACAGGGCCTACTACAACTCACTCTTCTCTTCCCATCTGTCTCTAAGAGAAAATCTCAACCAAAGCCAGCAATGCACTAATAGAGAAGAATTTCTGTGTTCTCTCACTCCTGCACGCAATAACCTGTGTTCACTGCACGTGGGCTTCCCACAGCACAGATGATGGTATTTACAGAAGTACTTATTAGTGGCTCACTTCCAGCACAGCCCACCTCGACTGGCATCAGGCCACTGACTTTGCAATCAGCATAATGTCTGCTTATTCAAGAGTCCTGCGCTCGTGTTTCAATAGTTAGTCACTTTTCACTTCTTAATACATTGCTTTTTAGTGAATAAAGAGCTAAACTATAAGCTTCCAACACAAGCTAGCAAGAAGTTAAATCAAGTCTTCTTTTTTTACCAGAATTAGGAAGCAAGAGATACCAGAAATTCCTCAAGAAATCATTACAAGACACAGCAATTACTCCAAAGCACTAATCTCAGTTTAGAACATGGAAGTTATTGTTAGGATTGATAAGTGTTGATGCAATGACTAAATCAGCAGAGGATGCTAGAACATACCAGTATGCTGAGATTTCTCCCCACATCCAGGAAGAAATGGTCCATGACCTGCTGCCCCCCTTGGATGTACACAAGTCTATGGGACTGGATGGAATCCACCCGAGAGTCCTGTATGAGTTTCAACAAGGCCAAATGCCAGGTTCTGCACTTGGGCCACAAGCACGCCCAGCAGTGCTCCAGGCTTGGGGAGCGAGCAGTGGCTGGAAAGCTGCTCATCAGAGAGGGACCTGGGGGTGGTGACTGACAGTCAGCTGAACATGAGCCAGCAGTGTGCCCAGGTGGCCAAGAAGGCCAGTAGCATCCTGGCCTGGATCAGGACTAGTGTGGCCAGCAGGATGAGAGATGTGATCATCCACCTGTACTTGGCACTGGTGAGGCCGCATCTCAAGGCCTATATTGAGTTTTGGACCCCCTGCAACAAGGGGGACACTGAGGTGCTAGAGCCTGTCCAAAGAAGGCCAGTGATGCTGGTGAAGGGTCTAGAGAACAAGTCTTACAAGGAATGGCTGAGGGAACTGGGGTTGTTTAGCCTGAAGAAGAGGAGGCTGAGGGGAGACCTTACTGCTCTCTACAGCACCCTGAAAGGAGGCTGTAGAGAGGTGGGAGTTGGTCTGTTCAACCAAGTATCAAGTGACTCAACAAGTCTTACGCTGCAATGGGACAACAGAAGGAGTTTCTTTATCAGTTTATTAGACATTGGAACAGCTTGCTCAGGACAGTGGTGGAATCCCCAGCACTTAAGATGCTGTATTTAAGAGTTATGTAAACATAGTGCTTATGGATATGATTTAGTTAAGTGTTAGGTTAACAACTGGAAAAGATCTTAAAGATCATCTAGTTCAATGTAGGAACTTATGTGGTTCCCCTTTAATCCTCCCTTGACTCAGTGTAGGCTTTAACAACTTTTAATTAAAGCTGATATTTAAATTCAGAAACTCAGAATTCAGGTGCCTATACGTAAGTAACCAAACAGATGCTGGGGTGCTCAGGTGGATGCTGGAGTTTCTGAATGGTTTTGCACAAGTGACCACTTAGTGAGTTTCCTTTGTGCTCTTAACTCCTGTAAAATTTCATCCATCTAGTCCATCCACTACTACATTTTTGCAAAATTACTGCACATATCAATAAAATAGTGAAGAATTAACTTGTCTCCTTTCTCTTGACAGGATGTTTTTGCTTTGTTTTACCAGAAATATCAGGCAATTGAAAAGAATAAAGTAAGGTTTCTATGAAACAAGTACACCAACCAACCTACTCAACATACATCTTCTATGCTGCATAAAACTTGTGTATCAGTACTTGAACCAAAGGAGATCTCTTTCCCTCAACAAATAAAATGACAGTAAAATGTTTTGATGAAGGATTTAATTTCAAGAAAACAAACTCTGGAGCTGTAGTACCCAGTGAAGCACAGGATATTAATTATTCCCCCTCAACTTCATTAGAATCTGTTCTTCCATTCCCACTTCAGAGATTGGAGCTTGATTTATCACACTGGGCCCAGAGCAGGCTGTTTCTCCACCTCTCAGAGTTACCATCAGTTAACTACAGGCTTGCCTAAGACACAGGCTGCCCAAGTCTAAGCACACGAAGGAACAGCCAATTTCCTTCATAAAGGAAGTGGTGTGTGAACAAGCAGACCTGGAATCCTGGATCCACTGCCAGGCGTATGTTTTTTCCATGTGTACCTCACTCAACTACACACAAACAGCAATTAAGAGGAGGATCTCATTGCTCCTCTACTATTAAAAAAAGGCCTGTATTTTAACTCCTCATTAGAGGTCTCATCAGGTGAATGTATAAATCCTTTTTTTTTTTTTTAAGAAATAACCTCAATAAAATTTTTTTTCTTAGTCCATGCATTTTGTGTTATCATCTCTAATGTTCACTACAGGTTTTTTTCAGTAAATAATTCATAGGGAATTTCAATATATTATACACCTGAAATAAGAGATTTTCCCTAAAGCACAGTTTCTGATGCATTAAAGACAGAATCATTAGATTCCATATAAAAATTCAGCTTCTGGAAAGCTAAGACACACCAGAATTTAGAGAGAGGTTACATGAACTTGCTCTACTCCCTCTCTTTAAAGATTCTGCAGCAGCTAGTGAAAGAGATGCAGAGGAAGTCCCAGACATTCTGCATTTATCCAGCAGAAGTGCTATGAAGGTAAGCAAAAATGTTATTAAAAATAAAATCACTTAAGAGCAAGCATTTATTTACACTTCTGATTTAACTGCTGGAACTGTCAAGAAGGAATCCCATCTCATCTGATGGTGGTTCTGGGGTACAAAACTCTTCAAGAAAAAGGAAATAAAGGGATAGAATCATTCAGACTGGAAGGATCTCCAGGAGCCCAGTCTGCTACTCAAAGCAAAGCCCAACACTCAGTTCAGACCAGGTTGCCTTTACCAGCTGGGTCTTGAGAACTGACTCAAAGGATGAAGATGCTTCCCTAGAAAATGAAATCCTCCACGTCTATAATTACTTATAATGACAGAAGTCCAGAGAGATCAATCACTGACTCTAGTCCTAAATCAGTGACAAAACTTCATCATTTTCTTTGTTAATTACTTCTACATTTAATCAAATTTAGATGCATTGAATTACTCCAGTTTTCCAAAACATTCTAGAAGTTTTTCTTGAAGTGCAGAAAGTATCCCCTGTTGTTAATGCTTAATCCATTTTTAACCAAGTCATGTCCACTTACAAATGAGTGGCAGGGACACCTCCCACCAGAGCAGGGTGCTCAGAGCCCCATCCAGCCTGGGTTTAAAAACCTCCAGGGATGGGGCTTCCACCACCTCTCTGGGCACCCTGTGCCAGTGTCTCACCACCTTCATGGTGAAGAACTTCTTCCTAATGAAATAAGATTCTTCCTAATATCTAAATTCTTCCTAATATGTCATACTTGCACATTAGTTTTTAATGCGTCAAATATTTCAGTTTTTCATGGTAACACAGAAAAAATGAAATTAATTTGGGTTTTGTGTGTTTGCTTATGTAAGAAGTGACCTGCATCAAGGAAGATGGCTGAAACTGATTTGTACCAAATCACTCTTTACCTCACTCTACTGGTTACATTTCTAATGATTCAAATAAGCTTCAGCATTTATTGCCTCAGTGGAAGAGCATCTCACATGAAGACCAATGCATTTATTACATACAGCATGATTTTTCCTAGTGTAAACTGACAACGTAACACACATTTTCACAGGCCTAAATAAATCCATATTCTATTTGAAAAGGAAAAAACCCTGTTTAAAGAGTTCACATCTCTTGAGTGCATATGAAGCAGCTCATTTCATACACAGATCCCAGAAGGCATAAGAAAATTTAAATCGGTGACTTGAGATGTTTGGGAGTTTCAACACTCATTGATCAAAACCTGGCAATAATTTAAAGTATATATATAAAATACAGCCAGCAGGGTATCAGTCTGAGTGTCAGCCCACAACCACAAACTGCACCTCCTTGCAGCAGCCTGCTCAAGACCAAACCAGAAAAGGCAACAGAGGCAGCAACTTGGTACCACCCAGTTCAAGAGCAGCACAGGTCAGAAGACTGGCTTCTTTCCTGAGAGTTCCCAACAGCACAGGAGACTGCAGAGATCCTTGTGCTCCCATCAACAAGTACTGAGGCCAAGCTCTAGGTAAGGGAATCCAGTTTAGCCAGGGAAGAATGTTCCACTCTCTTCCTAAGGATGATGCTTCCTCAGAGCATCCCAGGCAGCTCATCCTGTCCAGGCTTATGCAAAGATTCACCATATAGCTTTACATCTCTCAAAGAAAGTCCCTTTTGTATGAAGGGATTGCATTTCTTACCAGCAGAGTAACGAATAGAAGTCTTAAATGAAAGTAAGATTGCTAATAAAGTGATAGAAATTTTGAAATAGAGAACTGAACAAACCCCCTGAAATTTACATTGGGCAGCAGCAAGTGTAGACACGAGTCACCAATTCAGAGGCACTCAAGCTCTGCCTCAGGTTGATGCATTGTCAAACTGGTCTGAGCAAATAAGTACTAGCAAAGCAAACAATATCCTTACAGACCCATTTCATTGACAGGCTTAGACTTCATTTTAGCCAAGTTAAGTCTCATGAACATAACGCAGAAAGAACACGTGAGTATCTGAAGCTGGAAGGAAGCCACAGGGATCAAGTCCAATGCTCTGCTCCTTGCAGAACTACCTAAATCTACACTGAGCATTCACTCCTTGAACTCTGACAGGCAAGGGGAATATCCACATGGTTCAGTGTGAGTAATGCCCCAGATAAACAGAAACCATTTGCATCTCAGGAGTGCTGAAGAGTACAAGGTAAGCAGTCAGACACCCTGAAGATGGGCTCAGCACAGCAAAACAGAACCTGAAGTTCTTCTTACAAAACCAAGGGTAAAGACATTCTCAGGGGATACTCCCTTCAATCCACCACATGAACTCAAAATGCTAAAAGCTTGTAGATTAGTCTTTTTGGTTCTTTACTTTGTGAACCCTTTTTAATGTCTGTATTAACTCTCAACATCAGGAATAAATCCATTGCAGGTAATCATATGACCAAGACAGATTTATTTTTGGAAAGGGCTATAAAAATGCACAGAACTACTGACTAAATTTGCTTTGGCTTTAATGCCTCCCTTAAACACCAAGTTCAGTAGAAAGGACATGTGCTGGCCCACAGATCTTCATTTTTCTAATGGCACTTTGACAAGCACAGGACTGACTATCAAAACTGGTTGCAGAAGTCAGTAAGGCAGGGAAAACACAACACAGAGCAAGAAGGAAACAGTGGATATACAGCAAGATTATTCTGAAATTCCATCAGGCAGTAGAACACCAAACCTTCATAAAAAGCCCTGGATACTGTAGCATTGCATTAGTCATTAGTTACTATTTTGTAGGAAAAGCTAAAGTAGGAGTTGCAGAAACAGATTTAGAGTAGCCAGTAGTTTATTTGCCACACAGCATCTAGGTACCAACTCCTATATTCTACTTCACACACACACTTTGCAGCTACTGAATCAACAAGGTAAGCTTGCAATTCACCACCACCTCTGAAACCCATTAACAAGCTTGCACTGTAAATACTAACTCTTCTAGTTAACAATTTTGACATAGCTGTGCCAATTTACAAAATGAACCCTTTCCTGAACCCTTTCCTTTGACACTTGTTCCTTAAAAGGGAGTTCATAAAGTACTGTTAAGTAGGTCACAAGAATGTTGCTTAGATTTCCCTTTCCTTGAGCTTCTTGCTGGCAGAGATGCTGTAGCTTTGCTATGTGCATGCTGTTATCCCACTACATGAATCACAGAATCATCAGGGTTGGAAGGGACATTAAAGATCATCCAGTTCCAACCCCCCTGCCATGGGCAGGGACACCTCCCACCAGAGCAGGGTGCTCAGAGCCCCATCCAGCCTGGGCTTAAAACCCCCCAGGGATGGGGCTTCAACCACCTCTCTGGGCACCCTGTGCCAGTGTCTCACCACCCTCCTGGTGAAGAACTTCCTCCTAATGTCTAACCTAAATCAGGTCAGCTTAACATCTTTTACAGACATTTCCCCTGACTTACCTGCCAGCCACAGCACACAAGTACTGACTGCTACTAACAAGAGTGGCTCATAGGTGGCATCCTCCTTAACCATCATAATTTTCTATCTGTGCCTTTGCAACTTCAGAGTAAGATCCTGCTGTGAAGCATTTCAGATTACTGACAGAGGCAGTCATGTTGACACACAAGTTAATCAAGTACTTGCTTGCAGAGTGGGACTTCATCACAGCAACATCTTGCTGGGATTGCCAGCAGTCTCTGTGACTCAGCACAGGACACATCAACTGCTGGCTTAAGGTCTAATTAAGGCTCATGAAAAAAGCCTCTGAGAAGTATTGGTTGGGTATCCAAAGGATGTTTGCCTTGTAATCTGTACTAATGCTTGTACTGTGCATCTCGGATAACTCCTGTCACTACACTACCATCAAACCAGAGCAATTCTCATCTGCCCACTGCTTGAAATTCCAGCAAGTAAGAAAAGCTCAACAGTACTGAAATTGTGTCCAAACCTCTGTTAGCTCCAACTCCTAACTGCAGGTCTCAAAAGTCCAGCTCATTTTGTAAGCTGAAGTGGAATTCCTGTTGGCCTTGGGACTGTGGATAGGTCACGGTGCTTGGGGGAAGCACTGTCTAGTCCCAGCCCCCCCTGGATGGATCCATCCTCAAAACTGGGGGTATGATGAGAAATATCCCAGCTGATGGGAAGCCACCTTCTTCATGTCAGAGGACATTGTAAAGCAGGAATGTAGAGACTTTCTGGATAACAGCACAGTCTTCCCTCTTGTTTCATTTCCACTCATTACAGAACTGTCTTCTGCCTACCACATGCTTTATGTCCCTGGGGGACACACACCCCAGCACAACAGGGTATCCTTAAAAAATGGTGTATCCATTGAATGCTATCCTTATTCACACTAGGTAAGCCAAAGATAATGGAGGCTAGTTCAAAGTGTTCTCTTCCAAAGTAGAATACAGTTTGTTCAGAGATCATTATGGACTATTAAAGTAAACCATGGTCAGAAAGCATGTAGATTTCTAATTATTTAGGCTTCTGCATATGCATTTTGGATGGCAAGCATGAAGGGCACTACAAAATAAGAAAAAAATATCCTTGCAGCATATATTTAAATGAATCCAGTTGTCTTCTTCTCTGCTCCCCACAATTAAAAGCAAATATGTTTTTACAAGAGTTGAGGTAAATAATTTAAGCCTTTTAAAACAAAATAATGTCAAGGTGACAGAGCATTTCCTCAAGCAGCTAGGAAACCATAAGCCTAAGATAGGAAAACACATTTGCCATTTCCTTCTGTGTCACATTTTCATCTTACAGGGTGTAAATCTATTTTAAAAGTAATTGACATTTTACACAAAACCAAGTTTGAACTCACATGCCCTTACTACAGTAGTGGTTTATGCTCAGGCAGGGGAACACAGGGCACCTACAACAGGTAATACTGATGTACTCTAATATGGAAATACAGCCACTGCAGTTCCTGAACTGTAGATATTTTTATCATGAGAAGCAGTGCACACAGAAAATATTTACCTGCCATAGGCATTTTAGTATTGGAGCCAAAAATCCCCTGACAAACTAAGGAATTTGACCAGATATCTGACTATTGTACACATCCATGATGGGTAATGCTAAGCAGCTCCTGGAAAAATAATAAAAGCTAAAGAGTGAAAGGAGAAGCAGCAGATAAATGAAACCAAGAATCTTGTCACAAAAGATAAAAGTGTGGTTAGAGGTTAGTGAAGGACAAGTGGAGGGAGAGGAAGAACTCTAGAAAATTCCTGGCTGGGGTTTCCTCTAAGGGTAAAGCAAAGAGCTGCCAGCAACAAACATCTCTCCCAAGGAGCAAGGGGAACAAGCACTGACAGGATGGCAGGACCACAATGGGACAAATGCTCCATGCAAGTTAAAACCAAGTCCTGGACAAGGAAACTGCAAAGCAAGTGTCCCCACCACCTCTGGCTCCAAACAGCTCGGCAGGAGAGGAATTAGAGGAATGCCTCTATTTGCAGTTGTGAGATAGGAAGATAAAGTCCCAGTATCTTTCCCTCCCATCAAAAAGCAAACGCTATGCTGCAACCAAAAGGAACACTTAGAAAGTGCTAGTTCATGAAAAGGTATTTAGGAAGCCTTAGAGCAGAGGAGAAAGAAGTGGCAGTGCTGTCAGACACACAGAGCACACTAACAACCTGAGGTGTTAAGAGAATGACAGCAGGCGCTGTGGGAAGTCAGCAGAATCAGACTGAGGAAGAGCCCCTCTGCACACTGGCAAACCAGACCAGGAGAGGATACTCTGGACTAGAAGGACACCTGCAACAGGTGACACAGGCACTTGTCCTCCGAGTGGCACACCACTCTGGAAGGGCACAGACCTGCACTCCCCAGCCCTGCAGGCAGCTCACACCAGTGCTCCCCCCAGCCATCCGTTCCAGCCAGGGCAGGATGGGAGTGCTCTCAGCCCCCCAGCACTCATCCACAGCCCAGCAGCAGAGGTCAGGATCTCAACCAAGGCCTCCAAATACTATGAATGGCTCATGAGGTTTTTTGCAATGCTTCAGAAACAGAAAAGCAGCAAGTCCTAAAAGACTAAAGACAAAGAAACACCAAACCTCTGTCTTGCTAACAGTTTAAGTGAAGCACAACCACCGCTTGAGTACTTCTAAAACAAGTGAGATTCTTGGCTGCTGACAAGAACTCAGGTCCCACCCACCATCCCAGGTAAGGAAAGATGAACCACTTCACTTGTGCTACAGAAGTTCTTCTGCTATTGCACACATAACTCAATGTTGTGCAGCAAACTCACAACCGAGTCTTCTGTAGCACATACCTCCTCTTGAAGATAGGATTTTATCTTCTAGCCTTGCCTGCAGGGACTGCAAGTTCCTTTGCTTAAGTAAAAACACAAAGGAGGTAATTAATCAACTTTTCCTGCTAGTAAGCAGCAGGCCTAGGGTGAAATATCTGAATTCTTGAGTCAGGAGATTGGACAGAGTTGTCTTGCACCAGATCACCCTTGCAGATGTCCATCCTACTTTTAATAAAAGACAGCTAAATAGAGTTTTCCAGTTTCACACAAAATTATTTAACCTTCTGTTAGCTGCTGCATTCTATACCAAGTTGGTTGACTTCTGGTCTGTTCCTGGGAAACAGGGGAGCAGTCACATACCATATTTGTTATGTCAGCTTTCCACATGTTTCACTTTGTCATCCCCTTAAGTCTTCCATTCTTGGAAGAAAATTCCAAACATTTACATTTTATCTGAGTTTGAAACAAAGGCTAAATTCACAGGAAATGAGGTGAGCAGGTAAACTGGCAAGCAACTGGGGGAATTGCTTTAAAGAAAACCAGTAATAAGGCAGAATTACTTTTCTAATCAGACTATTTTGTAAATTCTTTTTAATTCAGTCACTTCCTGACAGATCTTGCTCAGTAGAACGAATTCTGATGAAAGATTTTACTATGATACTCACCAGCTCCTTCAAAAAAAAAGTTTCTTTGTAGGATAAATAGCCTTCCTTATCTCTTTGGAATATCAGGTTCCCAATTCCAGTCCCATTAGTAGCATGAAAACATCACATTGTATTCAGTGACTGTTCTGCATTACCCTGCTGCTCCTCAGTGCTGATTCCATAACTTGAAATACATGTCTCAAACACACCTACACTAAGAAGTTTCTCTCCTTGCTCCCAATGACACCAAGGAAAAGGCTTTGATTGACTTAGAGGCAGGGATGAAGCCCAAAGCAAGCACACACAACACAGGGAGCAGTTGTAATGAGTAATAATGTGTTTAAAATCTCCAACACNCACAAACAAAAATAAAACAAAACAGACACTCTGACAGGCAAGGTGAAGGGCATTTCACTGCTGCCATATGTTCCTCTCCGGATGCCAGTTATTCCAGGTAGCACTGCTAGTTAATACCTCCAGCTATACAGCTGCAAGGACACAAGCATTTGCTATCTTGATTCTTCCCAACATTGACTTGAAAAACTCTTATTAGCAACAATAACTACTTTCTCAAACGCAACAAAGAATGCTGTGCTCTCAATCTCATTTTACTTCGGAGATGCTCACGATCAGTACAAGCATGGTACTTGGGAGAGGAGAGAAAGCAGATAGGATCTGCTGAAGAGCCCCAAACAGTCCAGTGATAAGAACAACAGACCCTCCAGCTCTAAAGCCACACTGTCTCCCCACTTTGGCAGAGATGCAAAACATCTGGCCTCCTAGTGAAAAGACAGCCTTTCCTTCTCTGTGCTCATGAAACTGCTGACTGACAATAAAACAAGGTTTCAAAAGGCTGTTCCGGAAACTCCAAACCCCCTTTCAATAAGGGCTTGGAAAAAAAATTGACAAAACACTTCTGGAGTCCAAAAATCTTTTAGCAAAAAATAACTTTCACTCAGCTCAGTTGAAACAAAAGGAAGTTACAGCTCTTGAGATTCAAGGGGAATCATACAACAAAAGAAAGCACAAGCACTGCCTCGCCATTGGCAAGCTGGATGATCTAGACACAAAACAAGGTGCACACTGGAAACACACCAGGTACCAGCATGGGAAGGAAGACTGAAGGTTATACTTTATACAGCTTTCAAAGTAAGTAAATAAATTCAAGCTATGTCAACCCTGGAGCAAGGACAGAAGCTGGCTGGGAGTCTGTTACATTACACACTTCTAGAAGCTTCCCTCCTTTTTCTGCTCAGAGAGATAGTAAAGCACTAAAGTGTGACTGTTCCCAGTACCAACCAAGCATCACAACTGCCAGCACCAGGAGAAGGAGCTATCTTTTCAAAGGCAAAAATGTCACACCACAGTACCAAAGCAGGAATACATCAGAGGATAACATTCATGCTTACCTTTAGAGCTGTGCTGCTTCTCTGTTGGTGAAAAGCAAATCTTGCAGCACCTCTCAATTTTTCAAAGCTCAAATATCCTCTCAGTGCATCTGCATGATCATTTTCCATTCAAGATGATGAAACCATTTGAATCGAAACACACATCGCACTACCTGAGGACCTCCTGTCCTCAAAGTGCACATCTGTCCCACACAGAAAATGGTCAAGGATATTTACAGGTTATCTACTCGTAGTCTCTCTGTTCATATTCCCCTCCCAGTTACAACCTCTGGGACTATGGAGAACACAAAGGCCACGATCTGAAGATTCAGTCGACAACAAGTTGAGACCCATCTTGCACAGTGAGCTGCAGTATCAGAATTTAAGTGAAGAGATAAATGATAATACCTGGAACTGGCAGCATCCTAGTGTATTGTCATGCACAAGTACATGGGATTTATTTTTTTATTTATTTATGTGGGTTAGGTTGTGGAGCATTTCCCCAAACTCAATCTGAAATAGCACTATGTAATTGGCTCCAATTTTAACTTCACTAGTAACATTGTGGAACTAAAATTCATAATGTGTAGTGCTATCTCTGCAGATACCTGAGTGATCTGTTAATTATCCCGTGTGTTTTGGGAAGAAACAAAACCCAAACCCACTAACTTTCAATAAATATTTACTTATTTAAATTACAGACCTAGGTTTTTTACATACAAAGAGGATACTACAGAGATGACCTTCTGCCCTCGTTACCATTCTTCCCTTCTTGTGCTAAAGATAGCATATAGAGTAAAAATAAACAAATCCTCAATAGCATTAGGAATTAAGACAATCTCATGGTGAAAGATACCCTAAATGATGACCCTTCTCTCTTCTCCTTGGCCGAGAGGGCAGCCAGGCTCCTACCCACAGAGGAGGTGGGTCTAAGCCTTTGCCAGGTGGTCTCTTTGCTGGAGGTGCCATTCCCTGCTCTCATTGCTTGTCAGCTCAAACTGGATGCCTGAACACTCTCAAATAGTTCAGCAAAGTATTTAAACAGATGGATGGTACAGGCCACTGGAACAAAAGTCTTTATTTTTCCTCTGGCCACAGCTCTCTTTCAGCACATTCCTTTGAAGTCCATGCCACTGAGGAATCAACAACAGCTGAGAAACATGTGTTATCATACAGCACTGAGCACAGCGACAATATTGCACAGCAAGACACTTTTGTTCAGTAATCCTGGACTATAGAAAGCATTACAATGTCTTTTGTTGTGCGTAAGCTCTTCTTCCAAGCACAACAAGAAAATAAACAGATTCCCCTCCCTTTAAGGAGTAACTCAAAAATAAAAAGGTGAATTTAGCAGATTTCTCGAGTGCCTCCCCATCTGAAAAATTACAGTGCCTATCTCCTCAAGTCCTCTCAGATCTATTTAACACTCCATATTTTTAAGTCACCAAGATGACTAGATGCCTAGAGAGATCCAAGTGAAGCAACATCCCAGAGAGGCCAAACCCACCGTTCCTGTGGCAGATGCCCCTATTAGCTACAGCTCTAACCCACCTCCCCTTCTCAAGCAGGACAAGTTCCATGGTCACAGCTTCACAGGTAATGGAATGGCCAGAGAAACAGGTAATGGAATGGCCAGAGAAACAGGTAATGGAATGGCCAGAGAAACAGGTAATGGAATGGCCAGAGAAACAGGTAATGGAATGGCCAGAGAAACAGGTAATGGAATGGCCAGAGAAACAGGTAATGGAATGGCCAGAGAAACAGGTAATGGAATGGCCAGAGAAACAGCAGCACCTGGACTGTGCACGCCAGTCTCCCTCCTTCCCCTGCTTTATACTGAGAGTACGACACAGAGAAAGATGACATACTGTCCTCAGAACAGTTACAGAAGAAAAACACAAACATCCTCTCATCAGCCATGAAAATATTCTTGTCGAAACTGCGAGATCACCATGCCCTTTGAAGGGGATTTGGAAAGATAGAAAGAATTACTTATTTATGAAACTGAATTTGAAACTCGACTAACTGTCCCGATTCAGAAGCTTGGAGCTAGCTATGTGCATACTGAAGAGGACAGTAAGTTATAACACAAAGCTGACTGCCTAACAGCTAAGTTTCTACAGAACCATCAAATATTTTTACTGGAGATGACTGCCTGCAACAGGGTAGATAGAGCCTTGCATTGACAAAGTTTTTAAGTCTCCAATGTTACAGGAAGGTGGGCACTGAAGTCCTAACCCCAGCATGAAAGAAGTTAAGAGAACCTGAGCTTTCAAAAAAGCCCTAGAAAAATCACACAACATTTACATTTAATTTCAAGATAAGAGATCTTAAAGACTTTAAACCCAGGAAAAAACAAACAACTTGAATTAGAAAGGAAAAAAACCTACACCAAAAACACACAAACCCCACAGGTACTAATCCAATCTCATAATTACAGAGCTCACACCAAAAAAGTTACCAGGGGCTGCATGCATCACGCTGAGGGGGGGTCCTCAGCTCCCAGGACAGTTTTCTACCCTGCAATTCAATTTAACAGTTTCTGGAGAGACCAACAGGACCCTTCAAATTCAGCTTGAGGGAGACTTAAGGTACCACAGAAGCAGCACACACCGATACTGTCGGAGATATACGGGGGATGAAAATGCCTCTAGTCTCAAAACCATTACAGCCAGGTAAAAATCTCACACCACCCTCAAAACAAACAGCAGTGATCAAGAGTTCCACTGTCACAGCTTCTGAAGAATGAGCATTAGCACAAGCAAAACTACCACCCAACCCGCGTTCAAAGCCACAATTAGACAAGGAGTAATAAGGTTACAGGTAATTATTCTTAAAATCATGTGTAAAAGCCCTTAAGAGATCCCGGAAAATCTCCATGGGGTGGGAAGTGCAGGCAGGCAGCTCAGGCAGAGGCCATACTGCCATGCGATGGCAGAAGCTGGAACAGAACCCACCATCCTCAGGGTTCAGCTCTGCATTTCAGCAACTGAACCTCTTTCTAGCTATCTAACATGGTCCTGTTCAGGGCTTCCCTCAAAACAGATATATTTTTACTTCCTTTTTTTTAAGTGATGTTAATCAATTTCACTTTTTAGAATTATTGGTGGTGTTTCCAGAAAGAGTCCAAGGTACAGTTTTAAACCACTAAAACTTCTTGCTGATATGAATTGAGTTTTGGGGTTTGTTTTTTTTGGTTGGTTAGGGTTTTGGGTTGTTTTTTTTTTTGTTCCATTTTCCCCCCATCCCCAAGTTTGTCAGCACCAGGAATTTAAAAAAAAATAATTCAAACAACTCAAATTCTATTGGGTTTGTGGGGTGGGGAAGGAGGAGGATGGAGAGACTACTGAAGTGTAAGAAGTGGACCAGCTTAGCTCTCAGTTGTCCTAAAAGAGCATACAATTAAATATTCTGAATGCCAAGCAGCCATTTCAGTCCCCTCAGCAATTCATAACATATCTGATAATTTTTTTTGGTATAAGACACAAATAGAAGTGCTTCTAGTTTAATATCTAGGCTCATATCTGATTAGATGCTATCAAAACTCAATCTGAAACCGTATTTTCTCTCTTTAAAGAGAGAAATTTTGCAGTTTAGCCACGTAAACTCTTGGTCTTCTGGAATAGTAGCTCTCAAAAGAGGTAACATAACACAACCAAGATCCACACTGTTTCCTTCTGACATCTTCTTCATGGACTACACATTCTCTACTGAAAAAGCCACACTCTTTACTTTTACAACACTTAACGCAACCACACCAGCGCCAAACACAATTAACTGGGAACTGAGAACCCCTTAAGCAGGTGTCTTTGCAGAAATCGTTCGACAATTGATTTCCTTGCTCTCCAGCCCAGCACATAGTTAATTTTAACTTGTGACGCTGACAAGAGCCGAGGCAGAAGCTTATGAAGTCCAAACCAGACTTCATAAACCCCATGACAGCACTTTCTGAGCCGGCTGCAAGCAGCTCCTGGCGATATTGTCAGGGTGCCAACCTCCCGTGTATCTGCAGTTCGGGGCTGGACAGCGTGACAGGTGTCATTCTAAAGGGGACACCGAAATCTCCAACCTTCCCCTGCTTCTCACTTGCCACCCTGATGGAGCCCGCACGCAGCAGCGAGCTGCAATTCAGCGCTGGCGCATTCAACGGCGGCTCTGCTGAACCCAACAGAAACCGGCACACACCGGGATACAGCCACGGGCTGCACCCTGGACCAGGGATGCATCAACCCAAGTGCAAAATACATCCCTCCCTTACCTCGCCTCGGTGTTGTCCTGCTGCATTCTGGCCGCTTAAGCTGTTCCCACCGGCTGCCTCCCACTCCCCACCACCCAAAAAGCCCTCGCACATTCCCTGCTGGCAAGCCAGATTTTCTTTTAATCTTATTTCTTACTGGGGGAAAGAGGGAGGGAAGGGTTGGGGCAGGAATAAAACATTAAGCTTGAAACAAATCAGCACTGTCTGGAAACAGG
>VWZY01011556.1:18041-72250 GCA_013399075.1 Chloroceryle aenea | reverse complement strand
GGTTCGATGGTGGAAAATTCCCCGGAAAAAAAAAACAAAACATAAAAACCTTTAAAGCAATAACGACTCTTAAGTAGCCGGCTATTTTCGGCCCAAAGTTTTGAATAAGAGGTTTTAATCAGTTTTGTGTTTATGCGACTTGGTTGGAACAGGAGAAATGACCTTTTTTAAAAAAAAAAAAAAAAACAACCAAACTCAAAACACCCAGACCTATTTGAAAATGAACTTCAGAGCTGTGATTCACCGACATTTTTCTCTGGCTACACGTATTTGCCCTGGTCTGCCCTCGGCTTCCAGCAGCAGCAGAGTGGCAGCTCCGCAGTGCCCGAGCTGGTGACCTTTCCTGAAGTGCCTGTGCACCATCTTCAGGGATCATCAGATGGTCGTTTACAAGAAGAATCTCTTTGAAGAGAACTTTTTTGGTTGCTTTGTTATCACCATTTTAACAATATTCCTGTACCCTTCTTCTTGGGGTGTACTGAGTGAAGTACTTTTTCTCTCTTTTTTGTGGGTGTGTACATTTTCTTTTGCTTGGTTGATTTAAGGAAGAAATTGCAAAGATGAGATGAATCTTTTTTGGAGGAGCCTGTGGTTTACATGGTCAGCTACACACACACACCCCTTCAACTTAAAAGCAAAAAAACCCCCAGCACTGGAGGGGTACCCCTGGGAGAAAGGAATGGTGCTGATGACCATCTATCCTGCAATCTACTGAAGGAAATTTATTCGCACAAAGTATTTTTCCCCTGACTTCCAAGAGTATCAGCAGACAACTTACAAGCTGGGAAAAGGGGTATATTTTTCGGGTAGATTGATTATTGCAAACACTTAACCAAATATTCCTGTGAAGTAGCATGCTCACAATACCACTGCTTCCTTTCCTCATGAAGCCTGTAAACACAAAAGGAGCTATAAAACTCACGGGAAGAGCCTTTCTCCAAATCCATGCTTCTCAGGGTCTCTTAGGGCAAGTGATCTGAGAAACAATTGAAACTGGATGACTTGGCAAGTTACTGCTAGTAGAAAAAAAGCTTTTTTTTTTTCAAGGAGTTAATGGTTTACTGAAAACAAGTGCTTGATAAGTCATTGAGTTTGTATTGTTTACTACTCCAGGTGTTCAGCAGAACATCGAACATCCCATTCTCTATTGAAACTGCTGATTTCTGTTGAAACTGCTGGTTAGTTTCTCAAACCCAACGAGTAACTTTCGTACACTTGCTACTTGGTTTTGTTTCATTCACCTTCAGTCAATGGTAGCTTCGCTGGAGACTCAGAGTCAGTAAAATGTTTAAGCACACCTTTATATTTATATGGAAATCTCGAGGGTCTGTGAGGATGCCAGAGATGTTTTTAAGATCCCTATAACTGGCTGATGTTTTGGGAGGCAGATTTCTCATAAAGATCCTGCTTCATTTTTGCCAAGGGGGTAATTAACCCAGGAAAGGGGTTAAGATGCCCTTTGGTGCTAGCACTGAGTGTTGCACAGGGGATTCCTTACACCACACAGCTACACACAGAGTCTTACACAGATTTTCTCAGTGAGGACAAAAAGGAGAAAATAGGCCTTTTGGTTATGTAAGTTTTCCATGAATTATGCCATTTTGACCAAAACCAGGAAGAGAACGTTTCTGAGGTTCCTTAATTTCCTCCTCTCCTTGATCCATCTTCAGCCACCACTACCCTTTCTGCTGTCATTTCACCTTGAGAAATCCAGCATCTCGGTGGGCTCTTGAAATTTAATCCAGACTATAAAATCAGGCTCACTGAGAACAGAAACAGCTCTGTGTGACCAGTTACAAGTAATCAATGCAGCTTTCAGTATCATGTATTTGCAGTAAACTCTGAATGGTCAGAATAAAACAGCTCTGTCTCTGCAAACGCTTTCTTGAGAAAAAAAATAAAGTGGGTCTAGATTCAGCAAATTATTTAACTGTGTACATATATTTAAGCATGTGAATAGTCTCAGTGGGACTGCTTGCATGATCAAAGTGATGCGTGTGCCTAAGTACTTTGTTGAAGCTGGTCCATAGCAAATAAATCTGAACTGATACTCAACAAGCAGAAAAACAAGCTAATTTGGAGTGGGATTAATTTATGTCCTGCAGTGTATTTGCTTAACTGTAAAATGAACATTTCAAGAGGCTGGTTTTTGTTTTGTTTGGGTTTGTTTTGTTTTGTTTTTAAATAGAGCTGCTGCCTGAAATTTGGGGGAAGCAAATGAACATCAGATTAGATTTTAAGTTAAGTGCATTCTTGAAGCTCTTTCTTCCTAGCTTTATTATTCTCTTTGGTTAATATTTATTTCTTGGAGCCTGAAGAGTAATGATTCCTGGTTGTTTCTTCTCCAGGTTTTCTCGATCTTGCCTTGTTCTTTGCTGTTTATCGAGCATGAGTGGCTTTCTGTGTTAGACATAGAGAAAAATGCAATCTCTGCCTTAAAACAGTTGAAATCCAAAAGACTGATATTCTGAGATGCAGAAGTTGTTCAGTTTTCATTTTGCACTGCAGATTCTGGATTGAGAGAGACTTGCAGATTTCAAAATTTACTTCCATGGAAGAAATCCAAATTAGCTTAAACAAAGAAACAAAAAATTTCCGACCAAATTCATCTCCCTTCTTCCTGACCTGGCCACATGCGTTACCTCACATTACTTAGGGAACTAGCCTTGAAAAAGTAACCAGGGCAATCCTATGCTCTTATTTGTATTGTCAATACCAGTAACTCTCCCAGTTCTTGGTTCCAGCCTAAACACAGTAGGAATATATTCAGAGATAGTTGCAGTGCTGGCAGGCAAGATAAACATTCCTCAGGAGTGTGGCTCTTCTGTTTAATGCACAGGAATCAGGTAAACCTGGGACTATCTGCTAATCAATAAATGGCTCTTTTCCTCTGTTTTTCCTTGATTCATAAAAATTCATTTCCTTCCTCCAGAGAGATCTGAGTTCAGGTTAGAGGAGTATGTTGAAATCCATGGGGGGATGTTTCACAGGAGGGAAACGTTGCCAGCAGACCTCACTGCTGTGCATTAGCCTTGAGATTACAAGATCTGGACGGATACCTATGAACCAGGTTTTAAAGTTTTCACTGGCATGTTTAAATCAATAGTTATCTGGCATGGTCAGTTGTAAACTATATTTTTTCAGGTACTTTTCTTAAAGTTGTGTCTTCCTTAGATCATTGCTTTGGTGAGAAAAGAAACGTAAGTTTGTAGTTTTCATGGTTACAAAGAAAAGCAAGAAGGGGGTGAACCTTGACAGTTCCAAACCCAAAATGCAAATAAGAGGAAATCTAAATGTCATGTGATAGGGAGGAAGAAGTTACTGATTTTAGTCTTTAGGCATTTCATTTTGATGTGAATAGCAACTAAATGCTTTGCCTATTAAGTTTTATGCAGGTACTTTGCATCATCTTTTTGCCTAATCCTGGCAAGAAGTATAGATCAAGCAATTTAAAAGAGAGAAAATGACTTACTATAGGTCTGCTAAAGCTTGGGCAGATATCAGCTAAAACAAATAAACATCCCTATGGGAACTTGCATCCATCTTCCCTGGAGAAGCTAAATGGTGACAGTACCACAATAGCAACCAGGGACTGAGAAAAACCATCAGGTACCTAAAATGAGTCTTCTGTTAAAGAGTTGGTGTAGTATAGGAAAAAAACTCAAATCTTAAAAAAAAATCCAATGCTGGGGACAAAAATATTTGACTTAGCTAGAGGTGAATGACAAGAAAAAGGTTTTAATTTGGAAACCTGGAAACGTGCACTTGAAACGGGCATGATATTTAACATGGGAATTCATTTGCTTCACGTCTGGAAATCCTTCTCTGATCAAGGACATCTAGGTAAGAATATTCTTTTATAATACACAAAAAGTTTGTAAAATCTTTGTGATTCCAATGCTTGCTTGTTTGTTTTTCCTGTAAAACACAGAAGGAACCCCTCTCTCTCCAGTGGTGATATAAAGCTTTAAGATACTGGGACGTCGCTCCATGAAGCTCACAACCCAGCAATATTTGGAGGGCCTATCTTGGTACTACTGCTGATGATTTAGCACAGTTATAATTTCCAGTGTAAGGTATGGCTTTATGAACAGTAGATTTTCACTTCCAGTTTACAAATCAGGGGTTTGTTATCCTTCCATAAAGCTGGCAAGAAGTATGCTAAAAGACACAGAAAAAGAAACAGTAAACTCTTTCACATTTTGCCCTTGTTAATAAATTCTAAAACCTTGATTTTTCCTACTGTGCCGTGCTTCTCCACTGAAAATGATGGGAATTACCTGCCCCTGAAGCAGCAAAATCAAGTGTAATACATGGTCAAATACAAAGAGTGCAAAATTTCAAAAGTACTTCAGTAACTCCAGAGCTTAAGCCCCATTTTCATAAGTAAGTTAGGGCCAGATTTCCAAAGCTTTTGGAAAATGCAAATAGATGCCTAGAGGGCTTTCAAAAGCACACATCAAAATGGAGAAGGGAATAAAAAAACCCCTAAAACCAGAACAAAGTATTGCTGCTGAGGTTTCCATATTAAAAAGTTTGCATGGGGAAAAAAAAAAAAAAGAATAATTTTTTACTTCTCATGGATTTTTGGAAAAGCTTGGGAATAAACACTGCAACATCACTGTACAACAGATCTTCAAAGCTTTGTAAGAGATGTTATAGGTCATCCTAGCCAGTCTGTTGCAGCACGGATTGGTGCTTTGTTTTGCAAGGTCTGTACTTAACTCGAATTCAGCAGATTAATTTCTTTGTCAAAAACAGTTGCCCCCGTGTTTTGTAAAGTTTTGTTCTCAGTCTCATTGCTCGCTTTTGTGGTCCATCAGTTGGGAAACATGAGAGAGCAAGATACATGCTTTCAACAAAGAACTAATTTCCTGATCCTTATGACCTGAGTGTGCCAAGCTTCCCCACGGAGAAACAAATTGGATGACTATTTTAGGATAATTGGGTAGTTCAATGCCTTACAACAAGTTATTGGAAATCAGAGTTGTGAAAAGCTCTTTTCTGGCTTTACCTGTAGTTGCCTCTCAAGCACTTTGGTTTTAAGAGATTTGGGTTTTGGGTTTTTTTTGTCTATTTCAGATAAAACTGAAAAAGAAGAAAGAGAATAGCAAACACAGGTTTATGAGACCGATTCAGATATCTACATTATAGCCTGGTTATTGGCATTAAAGTTTCCTTCCTGCTGCTTTTCTTGTCCTTTCTCCCTTTTCCCCAGTGTTTTTTTTAAGTCCTGTGTGGCTGTGTGACACCCCATCCACAATCACACAGGTATTTACAGATCTCTGCACATCTTCACTGGATTAGGAGTTTTTTTTGGTGTTAAAATTTTAAGGGAATTTATCCTGGCTTCTTCCATCTATTGGAATTATTAGATTACTGGTGAATCAAGGTGAGAGATTTTCACTGTTCATTCGTGCCTTGTGTTCTTTCTCCAGCACACAAATTTGGGAAATTTGTTGTGCAACACCTTAATTCCTTGTCCTCCTTGGGGCACCCTACAGTGGCAGCACTGATGGATTTGATCAGCCACGCAGAAACATTTGGAGTCCCAAACTAGGGGAGGCTGTGCTGGGCCAGGGGGCTGACCTGTGGGATCCTTGAGGTGCTCCACAGGGAAGTTTCCCACTGTGAGCCTCCCTCCTAATGCCATGCACAGGCTGTCTAGGTGGCCTAACACAGCTGCCTGGTTGTACCTCCACATAATCCAAGTCTGGGCTGATGTTTCCTGGCCCAGGAGAGAGTAGAGAGCTTTGTTGATAGCTCTTAAAGGGGCTGCTAGGGATAATGAAGAGTAAATCTGTTTCAGCAGCTTTCACTTGAGCAGACCCAATGATGGAGACTCTAAATGAGGTAAAGCTTTCACACTGCTTCAGGGTTCCTAACAGTTTAATGGATGGGAACTCTACCCAGGACTCGAGTTCTAGGAGGGCACAGATTTGAGTTTCTCTTGGATCAAGTGTTCTCTCGCATCAAGCAGGTCAGCACCTCTTCCCACGGGCTGTTTTCTGCACAGCCAATGCTCAGTCTCACAGGAGCATAAACCAGGTGCATTTTCCAGCATCCTGAAATAAGGGAGAACACCTCACCTGGGATAGCAGAAGACTAAGGTATGGATATGCTCATGGGAGTGACTGAAGTGTAGCAGAGAGATACCAAAGCCATTCCAGCCATAGCTGCACCAGTAGTGTTGTAAGATCAGGACTGACCCGTGATCAGGGCAAGCTAATTTAACTCTCTGGGAAATAAGCTGAACACAATCTTCTCTTTCCTATACCAGGGAAGTATTTTAGAGCAGTTATTTAAAACTGCAGGTGTATCAGGGAATATCAAGCCCATTCTGGCCCAGCCAGTTCCCTTTATCCAGCTCCACAAAACCACATCATTTTGTAACTGGGCAGGACTGGTGAGCTGCACAGAGCTATTGGAGGAGGCGTTGTTGCTACTTCTGGTCCATCGTGGTGGTGATTATCTGAACTCCCACCTAGAGGTGGTAAGGACTGCACACCCCTATTGCAGAGAGCAATTCACCTTACAGAATACGCAGGTCCTGTGGAGCATTCCTAGAAGAAGGAAAAGCAGATCCTAGTAGGAATTACTTTCTTTCCGAGACTGTCTGTTGGTGGTGCCACCTCCTGCAAGTGGCACCCTCTCCTGAACCCTCTCCTGAATGTAAATCCACAAGAGAGCTTAGACAAACAACAATTATTTTTTTTTTCCAAGAGAAAATATCATGCTCATACATGAAAACATAGCTACAAAAACTCTGAAAACGTTCATGCACAGAACTGCAGTGCCTGGAGAAGTGTAATCTTAATTTTGGGTCCAGGGCCACATTCTCAGCATTGCTTTGAAAAGACCTATAGCAATTTATACTAAATGAAGATCTGGTCTATAATTTCCCATACCAAATGAAAATGAGCAGTGTTTGTTGGTTTGTTGGGGTTTTTTTTCCCACTGCTCCTTATAACCTGAAGTACAACTCTTCAGTGAAGAGAATGATGAATATTTCAATGTCCTGAACATGATGAATTTTAATTTCTTATTAGGGGAAGCAGAGGAAGAGAGAAAGTAATAACGTTAGAGAGAATGGCTCTGTTTGGTTTTTTAAGTACCTATATTTGCCTGGTAGTCTGCTATGAAAGTGAATTTCCTTCAAATCTGATTATTGATGTAACTTTTTTTTTATTATATCTTTATGTCAAACAGCTCACCAATGGAGTTCCTCAAGGGAGAATGAAAGCAGAAAAAGAGCTGTAATGCTAAATGGCAGGTAAAAAAATATAAATTACTATTAAGTATAGGTGGTAAAAAACCTAACAAAATAGTTTTGTTAAATTATTGATGTTTTTTTAAAGAATTCAACTCTAGAAAGAATCTTTCATGTGACGTGGTAGAAATTCAGGGTGAAATTCCCAACACAAAGACATCATTTCATTTATGCACTAAAACTTGCTACTGAAATGTAAGTATGGGAGGTGTGAGTAATGCAGGCACAGCCCTCTGACATTTACTGGATCAATACTGGATATATTCTTCTTCATTGCCACAACTACAAGCTGCTTTCAAGGGTCTGGCCAGTAAGTAAAGACAAACAGTGTGCCAAGCAGAAAAGCAGTAAACACGCAGTAAATTGAATTAGGGCAATTTTTATTCTTTCAAGCCATGACAAGTAACCCCTAAGCTCTCTGGTTTTCTGACCTGTCCCTGACTTCTTCTGCTCTTTGTTTGTTTTTTTTTTGTCACTCAGTTTGTGTCACGCATAAATAAAAAGATTGAATGAGGTTTTGTTCCTGATCACTTTTAATTTTTGTCTACAAGCTGTAGTTACAGACAGCAGAGTTACAGGGATTGTAATACTAAGGAAAGCTGAAAAACAGATGGTCTTGAATAAAACGGGCTTTTTTGAGGTATTGTAGCAGAAAAAGGTTTCTTAACTAATGAGCCAGCCTTTCAAGCAAAGACAGAAACAAAAGTCAGGCTGCTATAAGGTAATCATTCTGTTTATCTGTGCTGTACAAACACCACTTGTAAAGCAACGATAAGCCCTTTGCACTTAGATAACACAGCTGATCCAGGCAGCTCTCTGAGATGCTGTGCAGATCTCCCCCTTCAAAAGAGGCTCTTCCCTAGATTCAGGTGGGAAATGATTTTCCAGGTGGTCCAGTGAATATTTTACAAAAGTCAGCAGATCTCTTGTCCTCCAGACTAGTGAAAGGTACAACGTGGGAACACTGGTGTGTGCATCCCCATTCCTCGGGAAAGGACAAGGGGAGAGCAGATTAAAACTCCTTGCTCTTTTTGTTTCAGAGCAGGAATGCCAGCTGGGGTCTTTTTGCCTCTGCTTATCGTCTGTCTGCAGGGTGCAGTTATTTCCCTCTCACCTCAGCCTGACTTCATTTCCCTGCCAAGCAAGTGGGCTGGCTCACATCAGTGAGAGGGGCATCAAGGGGCTGCTGCCCTATTTTGCTTCTGCACTTCGGGCGAGGACAATTTAACCTTGCTCTGTATTCCCACCCATTGGCTTCTTGCTTTCCTTGGGGTTCTCTGTTTTTAAGCACACCACAACTGAAGAGCACTGACAGAAGTTGTGTTGAAATGTGCATTTTTAGAGTGACTAATAGATATTGTCTGACAAACAGCCCTCCAAGTCTTTCCTGTTAATCAAGACCTTGGCTGCCTCTAATTATAGGTGCTGGGGGTCTGCTCCATCTCAACTTCCCTTGCACGGGCTGGCATTGAAATCAGAGGCACTTTGGGCAAGCAAGAAGAGTTCCTGTAGGCTGTAAAATGAAAGCAAACAATAATGGAGCCTTGTTACTTGGAACACATGGAGAGAGGTAGGTTGACTACTGAGAAATTTTGTTTAGACAGAGTTTTATTCCTTAATAGTGAGATGATTATGAAGATGATCCTGTTTGTTATTTGCCAGTTGTGTCCTGCTGTGAAACGACTTTTGTTTTCTGAGGGCTTTTTTTTTTTCATCCAGAAGCACTGTTCCTAAAACAATGTTCCCATCCCTCTTTCACACCAAACTTTTGGGGAGAGTTTGGCAAAGTTGCCTACCTATTTTTGCCCAGCACTGTGTGAATATTTCAGCTTTCACAAGCTCTGCCAAACAGACCTACCGTGAAAACAAGGTTTTAAATAATGCTGGGACAAAGTGATGGGTGGTTTTCTCTCTTCCACTATTAAGTGTTTGTAAACTTCAAAGGGATAATAACCATGAAAAAAAATTGCAAAACCCAACACTGCTTTGAAAAATCGGTGCTTTATTTCAGAAAGCATTTAGGATGATTTCTAATTTTTTTTCCTCTTTCTTTTTTAATTTTCCTTCTGGCACAAGCAATTTGTAGAGCCAGTGTCAGGATTCTGGCATATCTTCCCCAGAAAAAAAAAGAATGAAATGTAAAGAGCTCTCAGAAGAGCTTCATTTTGTGTGTGTTACTATGGACCTCCACTGAAGGAGAGGACAGATTGCCTATCTGAGCAAGTGTTGCTTTTTCATTTGTTTTCTCATGGTATTTGCTTTCCAAGTGGGTGAAAGAGTGCTGCCATTGATCATCCCACGGGAAAAGCCTGCACAGACAGACTACGACTGAAAAGCACATCTCAGAACAAGGCTGTTGTCCCTCTGAAACCTCGGTGGGTGTCCTGGGGTTCATTGCCCCAGGTATTCCCCTGATTCATGGCCTCTCGGACCAGGTACAGCCTCCCAGAGGACTGTACTTCAGGACAAACAGCTGCACTTGGCACGGTCCCAGAGAAGAGTTGCAGGGACCTGTGATACAGCCAAGGGGCTGAGGGGTGTGAAATAGTGACCACTTCTGCCAGTTCAACGTGTGACCCTTGATAGGCTTCATTATCTCAGGGCTAAGACAGGGTGCAATTATTATGTTGGCCTTCAGGAAGCATTTCACCTTCTCTACTCTTTCTTCAGCATTTGGCAGTAGTTTCAGAGGCCAAGCACGTGATGATTTGTTTCGTTACATGGCAGGCTAATGCAGGGCATCAGCTGAGATGTCAGGGAAATGTTTTTCACTCAGTATCATGAAAATTCCTAGAGTGGCAGCAACCCCCCGTGCTTTCTGCCGAGTGAATTTATGTTTCCATCTTCCTAATTTGTGCAGACACAGAAATCCTCTAGACCAGCATTAGTTTTCAAAGCTGTTGAGAGAAAATAAAACCAGGTACCCTTCATACCTGCCTGGTGCATGCACCCTTGGTGACCTTACCTCCACGTAACAGAGAAATCCCTCTGTTTAACAGCCACCACACAGGAAACCAGGCTGAGTGTCACACAGCTCCGGCCAAAGGATTTCTGCCTCCAGTCTCCAAAGAAAACTCCACACATCTGTAATATATTTATGGCTCTGCTTACTCATGATTTCTCCTCCCTGTGGTCTCTTTTAATGAAGGGTATGAAAAATTAAACTCCTTCTTAGACTCCAGCGAGCTAACAAATGAATGGTATGTTCCTCAAACACCATTACACCGGCTGACAAATGTACAGCGATGTGTGGCATGGGATCTGTTACGAGTTTCCTGAAACCCATAACCTGCTCAGGGCCAAACGGTGCCAGAAGTGGGACCCACGTGAGCCCCGCGCTGTGACCGAGGGCAGTTTTAGGGCCCTTAAATGCGTGGTACTGTTTGTGCAGCAGTAAGAATGGTGAAGTGAATTAGCAGTGCCTAACTCCAAAAGGACATTTTTTAACTATGCAGCAGCAAAATAGCCCAGAGAGGGGATGTGAACCCAAACCCCCCTTCCATTGGATGAAGCGATGAAAAGGGAAGGTTGGAACTGTTGTTCTCTATGTTCTATCTTTAAAAACTATAAATCTCCTATAAGCTGGAGGCAAACCATTCAGTCATTTCAAGGTGGATATAATTATCATACACTATGTAAGTTACCTAAGACATATCTTTGGTTAAATTCTTTTAAAAGGATACCATCAATTTAAAGATTACATTTTCCTGGGTCATTAAAGTTAGGCACATACTAATTTATTAAAAGGTAATGTATTATATCTGGAAAGAGATAATATCTGCCAGAAATTCCAGGGAGGCTTTAGAGGTCTTGCTGTGTTGAGTCAAGCTGATAACTGCACAGGGTGAGAGAGCTGCATCAGTGGAGCTGCCTGTTCATCAAGGAAGAGGGGTGCAGCGTGGCGGGGGTAATGATTTGAGAAGGTAGTGTGGAGAGACACAGCAGTGGAGCCTACACAGAGAAAAGCATCAAACCTTATTTACTGGGTAGCATCGCAACACATCCCAGAAGAGGCTGCTAACTTCACTTGGTGTGTGCCAAATGCTGTCCAGCCATGTGAAGTAAAAAGCTCCCGTACCGAGAGCTTTTACAACCACAATGTGCAAAAAATCAGTGTGGATGCCCCATCAAGTAACTAGCCCCTCAGGAGATTTGGATTGCAATGTAAATAACCTCTTCATAAATTATCTCTTGGTAGATGTTTGCATTCAAAATGTCCTGGTGGGATTATGAAGGTGCCCAGATCACAGTGGCTGAGGTGGAGGGAGCACAACCATGTTCTCAGTCTGTGTGTTGTCAGCAAAGAAAATATGTGAGTAGCAATTTCAGAAGTCAAACCTGAAGGCTACACAAGCTCCATCAGTGAGAGGATGAGTCACTGAGGCTAATCACTTGACTGTGGAGTGAGATGCTTCAGTGTAACAGGTATTAGAGGAACAACATGCTGGAATTTCGCAGTGTCAGCAAAGAGGCAAGGTGAAGATGGGAGCTGGAGGAAGGCTGGTCCTTTAGCCTTGCTCAGTGCACTGGGATTATCCCTGCAGGTCCACTGCTTTTAGGGAGAAACTCTGAGAGTAGAGCTGTTAAATAGAAAGGGGACGGGGGAGCAAAAAATCCTTGTTGGAATCAATGCTGAATTGCAGAGGTTGCTGCAGCAATACAGGAAGGATCTGGAGAGAGACAACCATGACAGAAACCCATGGCTAAGAGTGAGGAGGAACCAGCAAAGGCTGATGATATGAGACTGCAGCGTGAGAGGCCCTGGAAGTTGGTCTCAGCTTGAACTTGGCCCCTGCATCAGCAAGATTGCATAAGTGGGGAAGTTCTGCCAGGTCCTTGTCCTGGGGCTGGGAGCTGGAGGCTGGCAGGGACCATATCACTGTGAGGGACGAATTTCTCTTATGGCTGGGTAATCTGTGCAATGATTTCTCTGATGTGAATGCCAAACTAGGCTAGAGGGAGAGGGCTGAGATAGGATTGTGAAGAAAGCGTGCTTTATGCTGAAATGGTTTTGTTAATTATTGCAATTCTAAGCCCATCCTAACAATTTAAAAGTAACATCCTCAAATTTCAGCATTAAGTGTCCTACCTGATGTCCACTGTTTTGAGATGGCAGATCATTTCCAAACCCTTGGCTCCTAACAAGCACCCTCAGCACAATCCTTTTCCCCAAACATTCTGTTTTTAACCCCTGAAAGGGTCTGGGAAGCTCCAATAGGCTCTTTTCCCAAACTCAGGGGGAGCTCTCTCTGCAAACTGAGATCTGGAATGCCAGGGAGTGGGAAAGGCATGTCCCAGGGGCCAGAGCAAAGTTATTTTCCTACAAGATGTGTTCTAGGCTCCACTGTCCCATCCCATCCCATCCCACCCTCAGCCTCCTCCTGCCGCACCCGGGAGCAGGAGGAGCAGGGAGTCAGGACTGGGGCAGCTGGCCAGCAGCAACCCAGCAACAGACCCTGACTCAGAGGGTGAGCAACCTTGACTTGCCCGTGGATATTTCCTTGAAAGGAGTGATTTGGCCTTAGGCAGAGGAGCTGGAAAGGAGCACCGCAAAATCATTTGTATTCAGGAATTGCTTGCTTTCCTTTTGCACGAATCTGTTTTTAAGGATGAGCCTCACGTGCTCATCTTCTGGTGTTTAACAACTTTTAATGTGAGAAACACACACACGGGAAAATGAATACTTAGAGTTTCTGAATTGTAAGATTTCAGAGGAACTGATTGTGTTCTTTTCAGTGTTACTGTCACAGCTTTGGGGCTTTGAAACTAAAATCTCTTTTCCTGATTTCTAAAAACATTGCCTTCATTGCAGAGTTTGGATCTGAGCACAGAATAGGAATTGTGTTTTGGGCTCCAACTTGAGATGGATTTGTGGCTTAAAAAAGAAACTTCAGCTTCACCTCTTCCCTAGTTTTTCCATCTGTGAATTATTGTTTTTCTTCCAGCAGAGCTTTATAAACATTCAAGCAAAAAGGCCTTGGAGAAGTCTACTGTTATACAACTGCTAATCATTACTATTCTTCTATTGTATTTGGTGACGTAAGAAAGTCCAAGCCAGATGCCTTAAAATCTGAGGAAATGTCTGCAAGGCATCTTTGTGGTAACACATGGGTGCAGATTCCATTCATCATTTCCTTGACAGTTTAACTAACTACTCCCAAGCCAAAAAAGATCACTGAAATCCCTTCCAGAAATATTAGTTGAGGGACAGGAGCAAGTCACTAAAAGCTCAGGCAGCCTGTGTATTGGAAATGCCAAGGCTCATGGATTATCAGGAAAGGGTCTGCAGACAGTAATCAAAAAATCCTAGCTGGCTATGCAAAGGCTTAATTTCCATACGCAGGGATTTACACCTCCACTGGAAAAAAAAAAAAAAAAAGGAGAAAAAAAGGGAAAAAAAAAGGAACAAAAAAGGGTTCAGAGCTACACGGTTGGAACCACTCATCCAGAAACTCTGGTTTGAACTTTCCAAAGTACCTGTGGGATTTAGAACAAATCCCAGTTAACTTCGGTAGAACTGGGGCCCTCACATCACTTAAATAATTGAAAGCTCAAGTCAGAATTGCCAGAAACATGTTTTTCAACCTTTTACAATTTACAGCACCTTAAAACTTTTTTTTTTCCAGTGGAAGTGTCAGTTCCTGTACAGTGATTTAATACTGCTGAAAGTAGGTTTGCTTTTCTTAGTTGCCCTTAAAAGCACCCTTTGAACACACAGATTGCAGGTTAAAAACTGTAACTTTGATAGATCTCCAAATACTTGTTGTTTTCTCTAGAGCCTTTTGTCCCAGTGTCAAACACTACACAAAAGGCAGTGTCTAGCCCTTGTGTTCAGAAAAAAAAAGCTGAAAGACATCAATTTTAAATGTTCAGTATTTAAAATTTTATTTGAAAGCAAACATCATGATTTTTGGAGCTCTAGCTTACAATTCTTGAATGCTTGATGTTGGTAATGATGTGTTCCTGACTCTTCTTTCCAGAATTACATGCCTCGTGGTTGTCCTCTATGCATTAGAGAGCATCATCATGTATATAGAGCATAATTATATATAAGCCAAATATTAAAACCATATTTTCATATTGAAATATGGGGTGGGTAGGGTGTTGGCCCACTCCTCCTGCTTTTTTCTTGATGAGTAACTTAAAAAAACTGGGGTAGCAGTCTATGCAGGACTACCAGCAGATACCATTGTAAAATTATATAGCGTCCTATGCGAACTTGAGACCAAGATCCATGCTTACTTCTGGGACATACTCTGTTCCAACAAGTCAGAACTCATCTCTTCTCTCTGTTGAAGCCTACAAGAATGACATCCTGAGGAGGTCACAGAGAGCAAGGCAAAGGCCATCAAACACAGCTTTAAAAGTTGTATTACTCTTGATACCCAGAAGAACAATGGCCAGAAGTGATTCGCTTTGACTTTACCATTGCTTTACCTTGGTATGCTGTTTGTCTTATGATAAACTTCTTGACTCACTAATCAGCCATCCAGAGGAGCTTTCTGAACTGTGACTGGGAAAAAGATGAATGTGTCCAGTTTTGAAATAATGCAGTGAAATGCCACTCTGCATCTTATAGCTATGGCATGATATACTGGCTAATAAACCACCACACAAAAAAGGCTTTGGGTGGCACGCTGAGCAGGCAATGGGCTGCTGAGAGAAGTGTGAAGGGAGGATTTGGTGAGCTGTGTGATGAAGGGAGGAAGTCCAGGGCAAAGGCTGAAGGTTTTAGGCTTGATGAGGCCTCCAAAGTTAAATATCTGAGGATGCTAACAGTATGAAGCAGAGACTTTCAATTCTGAATCACAGATTAAAACCAAACAGATGAGAAAGAATCCAAAAATGCTACTTGTTGGGAAATACTTGATAGCCTACATGAAGTTAGTTTAGCTTCCTCTGGTGAGGTTTGCCCTCTGATTTGCACCAACTGGATCAGTTTTGAAGGTGATAAAATGAATCTGCTCTGCGGCCATGCTGAGGCCTTTACAGCTGCAATGTGGCAATGTTAAGTAGGACTGCTGGAACTTGTTTCATCTCTTCATTTGTTTCTGTAGGTAGTCCCCTGCCATAACTCAAACAGCCTTTTGTGGCTGCTGAATTAAGGGAAGTCTTGGGAATTTGCAACCAACATGGCAGTTTGGGGATCAAATCTGATTTTAAACCTTTGGGGGTTGGTTCTATGGCACAGAGTGTGACTGAGCACAAACAGCGAGCAAACCATTCAAAGATCATTTCTTCATAAAAAGACAATTTCTTAAGTGCTGGGAAAGGCCATAGCTACACATTCACTGGAATCTTTATCTGGTCCCTTGTTCACCATCACTCTGGACACAACTTTACTTCCATGACCTTGTACTTAATTATTTTCTGTGGAAAGGCAATGGCCTCATTAAATAAACCTGACCAAACTGGTCCCTGTTGCATACCTATCCTCTGTGTCACAAGGAATAAAAACCTGTTACTCTAATGAGCCTTGTGCTATGCATAAAGAACAAGCAGTAAGATTATATATACTGAGAACTGGAGTTTTCCATCTTTCTAGTACCTATTTTTACACTGGATTAGCATTTCCCCTGCCCCTCCAAGTCTTGAGTCAACAGAGAGAGAGTCATGTGTCAGTCCAGAGTGATCAGCATCAGGAGGGGGAAGCCTCTCTTCAGCTCAAGCATTTCTGCTATTTGAACTTATGGAATGCCAAGAACGACTGTGAACTTGCCACTGGAGAGGCATGATGCACTTTGGAGCAGATGCTGACAGCAGCAGTTTTGGTCTGACAGCAGAAAACAAGAGAACTCCTGATTTCCTCTCTAGGTTCCAGACAGGGCCCAGTCTGGGCTTTAGTGGGCACACATCTTTTTGAAGCATGGTCTTCCCAGTCTCTCCTTTTCATTCTTGGGATGCTACTCAGAAAAGTGCTGTCTGTGCATTCACTTGTCACCTTGGGTAGGTTTTGCAGATGACGTGGAGTTCCCAGGGGCCACAGCTACACCTAGCAGTTAGTTTTAAGTCAGGCTTGGTATATCTGCAGGAATGGCAATGGAAACAGTGTGTCTAGTCCTGTCTCTTCCCCACCTGGCTCTCCTCACTCATTTAGCCATCTTTCTCCTCCTCAGAGACAGTGCCAGCATGGTTCCCCTCCCCAGGACATTGACATTCATCGCTACTGGTCCTTCCTCAACTTCTCAGCTGGTCTCAGGATCTTTTTTCTCCCCAGATCTTGGTCCCTGACAGCCAGACTCAGGTTCCACATCTTGACCCCCACATTATGTCCAGGATGCCCTCTTGCTACCCCAGACACCCAGTCTACCTTCTGTAACTGTCAAGCCTCTGTCCTCTGCCTCAGGTATTGTCTAATCTTCTCTTGTTCCTCATCTTACTTCTCACAGTGCTTTACAGTTCTGGTAGCTTCCTTCTTCATGGAGTACTTCTCAGGAGGAGAGAAATCCTAAGCAAGCATGAGGGACAGAGTGCCTGCTCTTTGCTTCAGTGTCCCATCCACAGGCTAGAGGAGCCAGAAGTGCAACTAAAGCCAAAGTCCAGCTTGCCCCTAGGATGCCAGGTGTGTAGTGCAGATGAGCTTTAGCAAATCTTTTGAAAATCAAGCTGTGAAGCTTTATTGAGGCTGAGTTTTACAATGCAGGTGTCCTGGTGTAACAGCTCACTGCCAGCAAGTGTGAGGTCTCCCTGCCTCCTCTTCCAGAGAGTCTACTGCCACCATTTATCTTTCATCAGCACTTGTGTCCCTCAGACCTACCTGTGATCCTGGAAAGCTAATCCAGCCACTTATTGTGGAATTAGTGAGGTGAGTTGGGGGAGCCCAAAGAAGGGTCTGGTAAGAGTGAGAAGTGACATGTGGAGGGGGATGAGACAACCTGGCCAGGAGGATGAGCTGGGCAGGGCCCTCCCTGTTCCATTAGCCTGGATCCCCTTGGCAAGCCCAGCTGGTCAGAGAGATGCAGTCTCTGGATCTGGTCAGACGGTGCCTGCAGTGTTTCAAAGCCTCGTAATGTGGTTAAACTGGGACAGGCTTTCACAAAGGCAAATCTCATGTTCCTTTTTCAAAGGGTAAGGGCATCAATGCCTGTCTGAGAAAGATTACCAGAATATTTTGAAAAAGCAAAATATACCTTAGCCCTGGTCTTAAAGATAAAAGAAATTTATGGCTAGGAGTTTCCCATGGAATTCAGGTTTAAGTAAATATTCAGCATGACATTTTTTGCTAAAATATCTTATGTTTGCTAAATGTACTTAAGCAATCTTAACATTAGAGCTGCCAGCCTCACCTACAAGAAATGGTTTGCACCCTTTTGGCAGAAAGATCTAAGATTGAATGGGTCTAAGGCAAAGCTGGGAAAAAGACATTGTTCACTATTTCCCAATGAGTCATCAACAGGTTTTTTAAAACTTTGTAATAACAGCCTTTTTTTTAGAACACATGAGATGCTTTTCTTCAAGAAGTAGCATTATGATGAGGGAGGAGTGGAAACGCATGTGCTTTTCATCTGCACGGAATACAAAGAGACCGGGTGATGTAAAGCAGACCTTAAAAGAGACAAATAAGCACGGTAAGGAAAAATGCTGGTAGAATAAATCTGGAGAAAAATGTTTCGAGTGCACACCGAAATCCTTTCATATCATCTGACATATATGAGCTAGGCAGAGAAAACTGCTCCAAGAGTCACAGAAGGGCTGATAAATAGGCTCACACGCCCAGGACTGATAAACAAGTTTTGTGCAAATCTGTTTCATACTGTTTTGCTTTTCTTCTGGTAAATATTTAAAAAGAGATTTGTCTTACCAGGATGACTTTGGTATGAGAATGTGAAAAGAGCAGAGGTTTAATATTCATGGATTAGAAAGAGCTTTACAAACTGGTTTGGTTTGGTTTACTTCATTTCATATGGTGTGCGACCAGTATCACTTCCAAACTCCCACACCGAGTCTTTGCCACCCTCTGCTACTATTGCTACAAGCCACTCACAAGCAGAAGGCTGAATGATTAGGGTAGCTACCCCTACGGTCTTCCAGATTCTTTATTTTTCTCCTACTGCCTCTCCCAGCCTGCAGAGCCTGGAAACACGATAGCCCTGACCCCACCCTGCTGGTGGAAAGTTCATGAAAACCATCAATCAGAACTTGTTGCCTTTAGCAACCAATAACAAATCTGCCCGAGTTAGCCACAGGGATGAAGAGTACGTGGTGATTGCTACGTTGATGTTCAGCTGAGAAATCCTGGCACCGAGAAGATTTAACCTGTGAGAGCTTCCAGAAGGAAAGTAAGTATTAAGTAGAATCTGCAGGGTGTGATAGGAGTCTCCTCTAGCATATTGTTGCATAGAGCAGAAAGAGACCTTAGGACAGTTTGGAAAGTTGTGAGCAGGGGGTTCCTCATGTGAGGTGTCTGTCTCAGCTGAGGAGGGAAAGGCATGCTAAAAATGCTGCTGGGCAGCCTGCCTCCCAGATCTCAGCAAGGTTTCTTCTGCTTGAAAAAATATGCAGGAGTGGAAAAGTCACAGTCATCCTTTCTAATAGCCTGAATGTTAATCTATTTGAATGTTGTTATTGATGACTTGTTATGTAAAACCTTAAACAGCTTGACAGGGGAAAAGATAAGGAGCTATTTATAGTATGCATATAGGTATTTGTGCTATATGTAGAGATGTGTAGTGAGAAACTGCATCTGACTCTCAAATACATGTACCTGGTGGTCCTTGACATGTGGGCAGGACCTTCTCCAGGCTCACCTGGGAACACCTTCTGCCCCTAAAGGGAGAGACAGCACGAGGTGCAAGCACAGGAGCACACATGGAATGACATTCCTTCGTAAGCCTTGGCTATGGACCAGTTGCTGCCTCTCAAGGAGAGGGCATAAAAAAAAAAGCTTCAGTCTCTTAAACTGGTGTCAGCAGAGGGATTATGGATTCTGACCTTCCCAACCCAAAATGTTTTCTTAAGTCAGGGCAGTGTGGGTTTCAGCAGCTGCCTCTGTGCTAACATCTATGCCCTTGGGAACAGGAGGCAGGGAGAAAGAAAAAAATAAAGGGAGGGAAACATGGACATACATTTCAAAATTGGCTCGGGTTTCAAGGGGGGAAAAACTGAGGAGGATGATTTCTCTTCATTCCTCCCCCCGCGAGGGCCAGTTGTGGCGTTGGAGGGAGGCAAAGCTGTTGTTGCACAGTTCCCAACATCTCTGTTCAGTACAACTCATCCTGCCTTTGGGGAAGTTCAGCAATTTCAACACTATCTTCAGGATTTTCCAGAGGGCACAATCTAGCAGTTAGTCATTCAGCCTGTTCTCTTCCTAGAGCTCTTTTGAAGGAATCATGGCATTTTCAAAGGAGTCAGAGGTCATCACTTGCTCAGCTTGACATTTACACTTGTGGTTTTTATCAGAAGAAGGGGGAATGGCATTCAGTCCCAGTAAACCCCCAAACAGTGCATTTACTATTATTTTATTTTTTCCTCCTGAAGAGTTTTAGAATTCACTTTCTCAGGCTTATTCACAATCTAAAAATAATTCTCTCCCTTTGTGAAATCGTTAGCAAAGCCACACTGCAGTGCACTGCACCTAGTTATTGACATTCTTAGCAATATAAATACTGCTGCAGAACAACTGCCTGACCACTTCTGCCAGGCAATCAACTGCCAGAGCATATATTCATTCCACTGATAGAGCAATTAATTTTTAATTCCCCCACGCCTTTCTACACCTGCCTGAAAGATAGAGAAATGCCTGAAGCCAGAGGAGCTGTGGTGATTCTGCTACCTTAGCATCTGGGCTATCAGTTGATAAGTCTGGGCACCAACATCCTTCCTGAACATTGCAGGTGCTGCAGAGGCAAAAGTAGAAGAGACTAAAATAAAATAGCTAGCTTTATATTCGTTGGATTTCCTGGTGATAGGAGGGAGAAATTTTGTTGTTATTTAGATTCACTGTGAAGTGAATATATGCAGTAGATTTTCCAACAGATAAAGGGAGAACTGTTAAACAATATTATTCTTAATTAACACTAGATGAACATTCCATCCAGCTCAGAATCTCACTCTGCTGGGCTAGGTGAGAAGGTATTCCTTGCTTTGAACATTTTAAAGCCAAAAGGAAGCAGAAAGTCATCATCAAGGCTGGTGCTCTTTTCACGGACAGGCAAACTAGATCTGCTGGAGTTCTGTGTCCTTCTGCACAAGATCTCCCCTTTTTCCAAAGATTCTTTCCATAATAAGACAAACTTTTCTTCTTAGCAGTGTTGAACACATGATCTCTTTGGCAAGTGTGTTCCTTAATGTGCCAGTTAAAATATTTCAGTTAACTTTGGCCCTCTCAGTTTATTCAGAGACCTCAAAGTACATCAGCATACACACAGTAATAACTGATAAGGGAATCAAGTTATAAACAATCCTAATTTGTATTATGCTGGGTACATCAAAAAGCTACTCCTCCATAATCCGCTTACTGCCTTTGTAATCCTCACACAAGACCTCTGAAAATCTCCCTAAAGCATAAAGATAGAAAAGAATCAAAGAGGGAGGGGAAAAGGGAAGCACATTTAATAATTGAGGAAAATCTCATTTGAGCAAAGGCTAATCCATAAGCACATGAAGCTTCGTGTGGTTCTGTGTAAAGGCTCCAGATATGACTGGATTGGAGAACAGGAGTTGTGTCTAGCAGATCCAGATTATACACGCAGCATCTGGACATGGACTGAACAATTTCAGGGACTTTGGGAAAACCTGAGCCTAGAATGGAGGGACTTTGCTATAAAAGGTATACAAGGGGCAGACAGAGCTAAAGCAGCTTTAACCCACCTACCAGATTCAGCAAATACCAATTTGACATTGAGTTGCCCTAATACTGAGAATTCATGGCTTTACTTCGTGTGCAGGTTTCTCCCATATTTCTGCAGGTCACACAGTTCTTGGGACACAGATTAGTAGGTAGGTCCTGTTACCCCCCGAGTGCCAATGTGCTAAACAAATACCCTGTGTACAGAAAAGTGATGCGCTTAAAGGGAAGTACAAATTGGTACCTCTCATTTGCATTCAGATAGGTTTAAATCTACTTTGAATATCTCCTCCTTTATTTTGGGGCTCTTGCATTGTTTTCTGTTATTTTCTATATAAATAGGCTTTCATAGCCATTTCTATGGAGCTGCACTCACGTGGAGGGTGCAGCATGTTGCAGAGATGCTGAAGGCACCGCACATCCACTTGACAGAGGATTGTGCATCCATGGTAATTCTGATGCAGTCAAGATGTGCAGGACCCACTTGGAATGTGGTACAGCTTGTAACTGGACATGCGTAGTCACCAGCTATGCAGCAGAGTCAGATGTTAGACAGGAACAGAAGTACTGTTCTGACTCGGTTCCTGGAAAAGCAAAGAGATCCCAGGAATATGTCTGAACTCCCCTTTTAACCTATGAGAGAAAATTTCTGGCTAGAAATCTGGCCACATCCAAGAAATGCAGGCATATGTAGTCCTACCCAAATCATATCCTGAGTTCCCATGGTGGGAAACCAATTCAAAGAAAAGGGGGGGTCAGTCTGGCTTTCATCTGTGTGCTCAGACACACACAGTGCAATAAAAAGCTGGGCTACGCTCCTGGCTCAGTACTATTGCTCCTAGTAGTAAAACCATACCCAGCAGGGATAGAAGAAGGAAAACCAGCCACAAAAGGCAAACAGGCACAGAAGTGACTGAAGCCAGTCTAGGGACAATCAAGTTCTGGGAAGTGTAAGGTTCCTGAGCAGGCTCTGGGGATGTTATGGACTCTGCTGACCTGGCAGACCCTGTAGCAGGTCTCTGGGGGCAGTGCTGGTGTTGCTTTTGTTTTCCCCTTCTTGGAGGGGTTTGCAAGTAAAGGCCTGTGATGAAGGCAGCTTCTTTTTATTTATATTTTTTTTCTTTTTATTGTGATCTCCATGAAGGCAGAACACGTTTTTTTTCAGCTTTGTAATTCAAATGTATTTTAATTCTGTAATGGCAATTATTCTTCAGGCCGTGAATTGACCATAAATAGTTCTCTGGAAGGATTTGCTGTTGGGAACTGTGGTATTTATTAGTGACAAGTCAGAGACAAGTATCTTAGGCTAGACTGCAGCCCTTTTGGTCTCTGTTCATAGCAGAAAGGAGGCTGGGAGGACCTGAGAGGATCTCCCCCCCAGAAAGCATGTCATGGCTTTCCATGCTGCTTCCTCACTGCACTGGCAGCGTGGGAGGGCTGGGAGAAAGAGAGAGAACGACCTGTGGACACTGTGGAGCAGAAACCTACACCCCAGAAAGCTGATAGCAGCCAAGTGAGAGTGCTGTAAGTCACAACAGCTTCTTGTACATAGATCTAGAGGAGCACTTCTACTCTGCAAAGCAGAAGAGGCATCAGTACTGCTCTAGTTCTGTGTCTCCCGTGGCCCCTGTGTTGAGGAGCATCATGTGGAGTATTGCCCATGATATTGTGTCCTCTCCTTTCATCAGCATCAAAATATCCCATTATAAAGCTGCCAGGGCAGTGCAGGCTGGTGGTGCTGCTGCAGGGTTGTTGGGGCAGGGACTAATGGCCCCAGTTTGGGCTGAAATGTGGTGCTGGGCTGTGGGCAGGGTGATGCAAACCCTGGGGGTCTGGCTGGGCAGGGGCAGCTACGGGTGGCAGTACCCTCGGGGACCTGATAAAAATTGGTTTGTGTAAACCCTCAGGTTTGCATTCGTTGTAGATGAATTTACCTACCAACACAAGTGTTCTGTGGTGGGGATTCACGGATGAGCCTCAGTGATGTGGGAGCAGATGTGCCGACAGAGCTCAGCATACTGCACAAGCCCTGAGTGAAGGCATAAAGTAATCATGGTCACTGCTTCAAAGTAGCTCTATTTACAGACATCTAAAAATAGCAGTGACTGAAACAATCTGCCTTTGGTTAACACAGAGTCTGGAGTTGTCTTCCACATATCATGGTCAAAACAGTTCTCAGCTCTTGGAAGTCAGTGGTCAGACACTTCTTCACAACGTTTTAAAGTTAGTAACCCTCTTTATCCTCAAAGCAGTCTTACTTAATTGCAAGTTGATTTTGCTGTACAGTGCTTTTGACACCTACATGCACTAACTCATCTTTATGCAGTCCCACCAGTGAGCTTCACAGGCTGCGAACGCTCTTTGGTTACAGAAATGATTTCCCAAGCTTTGATGTGGTGTAAGTGTCACCACCTTTCACATCCAGAAAGGCACAAATCAATCAAGGTGAATATGCTGTCTCCGATTTGAGTTTCCCACGTACTTCACTAGTTTAAGCTTTTACAGTGAACATAGCCCCACAGAAGCAGCCACGACACAGAGAAATTAAAACCAACTGAACTGTTTGTCTCTGTGGATCAAATCCTAAGCTGCTTTGCAGACAGGCATTGGCTCAAAGACTGATGCAGCAGTCTCTCTATACAGCAAAATTGTTATGAAGGCAAAACAGCCTAAAAGTCATCCCATCTACCAATGAGGATATCATTTTTTTTTTGTTACTTGGAGAAAATACATAACAATGATTACCAGCATGAGTGTCTTCTGCTTATTAAAAATAAATCCCACTCAGTCTTTCTGACCCATTCAAGAACTTTCTAAAATTCTCATACTACAAAAGGGTGGCTGGTGTGGGCTGCAGAGTGTTTCTATTTTCAGCTTTACAGCTATACTTGCCAATCTTTGAAGTGCTTTGAACCAGGAACAGATGGATCTTCCATCAGCAAAATGGGAAAGATAGGTGGTGCATAGTCATTGAATTAAGAAGCTTCATTGCTGCCCGTAATCACTGATTGGATATTATCTAATGGCAGAAAAAGAGAGATTGTTAACATAGGATGGTTTCAATTTCAAGTATTTTTAGGAGATGCATCAATTGAAGCAGCGATTAGACAGAAGTGGACCAAAACAATCAGTTGATTGCTTTTAGACATTACAATCTCGTTCTAAAATAAATGAAAACAAGTCTATAAATTTATTTGGCTGTAATTTCTGTCTGCTCATATGTTGTGATCTTGCTTTGTTTAGCAAACGTCAAAAGGAACTAATACATGTCAAATCACCAGCTCCCTTTTCTCCCCCACATGAATAATTCCTGTAGCTGATTTCTACTGGGAAAGAGAAATACCTTTTATTTCTATAATATGCCTAGTCACACTTTAAAGCAATTAGCTGCAGTTAGGATGCTTCAGAATATTTTCTATTCTTCTGACAGGTCAAGGAAAGTAGCCCACAGCAAGATCTGCTTTGAAAGGGACATTATGAACATGTCCAAAGTCGTGTATGCAGCTGGGTTCAAGTGCTTCCTTGCCAAGGTCTTTGTTTTGGTAGAAATGCTGTTTGAGACTCATGCCTGTGCACATTCATCAGGGTGGGTATTTTCTCGACTGCATAGTCACACAACACCTCTGCCACTCTGCTAACCATTCCAGTTAGCATCCCCAAGGCTTACAGCAGATGTTTGTCCGAAGGGATCTCATCCCCACTGTTATTTGCAAAGTCCATTTGGAAATAACAGCTCTCTTACAAACCATGGAAAGCAGAGGGAGCATTATCAGAATCATTTACCCTGGGCAATCCAAATGAAATCCCTGAGGGAGAAGAACATCTACCCACCAAGTTCATTAAAACTATTTTGGGAAAGTGCTATGAAATAAATGTGTTTGTGTTCCGAAGATCCCTTTGTCTCTCCTTCCCAGTGCTACTAATAGTTTTATCAGCGCTGCTTGGTGTCCAAACATGCAAACACTGTATGTTCTTAATGTTGTGAGTCATAGCCAGCTTTGTGATATGTAAGGCTACTTCTCTGAGTTGGAAAAGGAAAGTAGTTTGAAATATGATTATGTTTGTCCATTTTTACAGGTCTTTTAAGACAGCCCTGGGATCCTCACACTGCTCAGAGCCTCCACGGTGTCTGAAACTAAAGCTAGCAACAGCTATGTTTGAACAAGGGTTTAATAAGCAGGGGTCTGTCATGTTTTCCTCTATTGTTGTGAAAAAGAAATTTTAGGTACCATCAACACTCCAGCTCCATTTTATTTAGTGTCTGAGTCAGTGGCTCAAACAAAATAGTGATTTAACCTTGCTACAGCTCAGTCCAGTCTTTGTGTAAGTGGGAGCAAAATGGTTCAGCATGGGTCTTTAATGTTCTTTCAACAAAACTTGACCTTGTTTCCACCTGCGAGACCAACTTAACTTGTGAAAGTCAGGATGCTGTCAGCTGGACTATGACTTGAGCATACCCGTACTATCAAGAGAGAGTTTGTCTGTAACAATATTTGGCTCTTATATGCTGCTGTCCGTTAGCCAGTTTTTTTCCATGATGAGTAAGATGCAATAAAGGCAGTGAAAGATTTACTTTCTTATTGTTATTTTTTCACAGAACTAAAATAAGATTTTAGGGAAGAGATGCAGTTTTTATTTTTCCCTTGGACTTCATTGAAAAGCTTTGGATTTTCTTTGCCAAAAAGAACGGGGAGGAGAAAAATAATAAAGCTGGCTTGTGGAATTTTTTTATTACAAACAGCCAAAATGTTTATACAAAAATAGGGCTTCTCTTGCAAACAGCATCTGTTCTACTTGAGGCTTCTTTTTGACTTTGTAAGCTTTCAGACAGCTCTAATTCTTACCTCTGTCATATCTTTAAGGCATCTGAGGCTGAAACAAATGAAGCGACTTGCCCTGGGTGCCCCAGTAGGCTGGTGGCAGAGCTCAGAAGAGTCCCGTTCCCTGACATCCACTCTCATGCCTGAGCCTGTTCTCCATTCCCAGCCCCCTGCAGGAAGAAAGATATTCATCACAGCTCCTAAGACAGCTCCAATATTGGGAATAGTCTTTATTCTTGGAACACAGATCTGCCCCGATAGTAGTATATCTGCTGATAAATGCTGACATTATTAGGATTTAAGCATCCTCTGGAAAGATTCTGCTGCAGACTGAAGCATTACGACTGTAAGGAGTATTATTTAGAGTCATTTATCTTTCTTCTGCTACCGTCTGCTGAGCAGTTCCTTTAAGAAGGGATAGGAAGGAGAGGGAAATGTAAATCATGTTATTGAAGCCTACATATCCCCCTTCAGATAAATGACACTTAGCAATCAGAGCCTTTGTTACACTAACAGCCACCAGACATTTTAAACAGGGATTGGGCTTAATTGGAATACATCATGCTTCAGTACCTGTCTAAACAGTGCACCCCATCTGTCTCTTGTATCCATTTCTGCTTTGGGGGCACCCGGAAGGGGTCTATTTTCACACTACCTGCTGCTGCTTTACCTACTCCAGAATTTCCATACAAGTGTATCTTGTGCTTTGAGATGATTTATTACTGTGTCTTCCTTGGCCTCGTTTGAATCAGGGTTTAAATAATCTGATTTCCAATCTTTTGTTCTTACTTGTACCAATGTTATATGCAAGCAGCTTTTGTAGGGTGTAGGTCTAGAAAAGAACATATTTTGAATGTCTTAGTCTCCAATTTAGCAGACAGTGTTAATTTCTAGGACTACAGTTGTTGATTGTGACTGGATGGTCAATTCACCCAGGGAGAGGTGCATGCTTCAGTAAACTGAGGCTGTTTTTATCATATATGTTTTCAGTGTTACTCCCCAGCAAGCTGTGTCAGCTTCTTGCTGTATAAAATGCAATATATACAAGGCAATATATATATATATTTAATGCTTTTGCCTTGGGAATATTGACTGAAGATGGTCCAAGCAAAGTTTCCTGGAGCAATTCCTTGGCTGCTACAGTTCCCTCCACTAGAACATACCAAGCTGTGTTCAGTAACTCATGCCTAGGTACCTTACCTCCTTCAGAAAACTGTCACTGTCATCTTTCTGAGGATGGCTTCAGTAGCTAGCGCTAACTTCCTACTTGGTCTGGACTCTAAAGTTTGTGTGTGTTCCCTGTTCTCTTAGGAAACGTCTTTGAAGGTATCCACAAACTTTATCATTCTTGCTTGCTTTCCTGGCTCATTTAAAGTGTTTGGAGAAAGGAAAAATAAATGGTAGCAACCTAGTAATTCAGGAGGTGTACTGAGAGACTGTAATCTGGAGCCTAGTCATCCATCCTCCCCGCACTCCCTGGTAACACATGATTGAATTAACACACTCTACGTATCTAGTACATAGAGCAAATAATGAGGTTTCATGCTGCGTTCATAAACAATCACCGAGTAGCCTCCAGGTGGTTCCCTGTACCACTATACATTATGCAGGCTGATGTTCTGTAGTATAATTGTTCATCTCAGACCTTCCCTGTAGACCATCTTGCCTGGCCCTACTCCGTTTTCTTTAAAGATACATGCTATGGATTTATGTTCTTGTAGCACAGCAGATACTCCTCCTTGGGTCTTGTAAATGCAAGAGCTGGAAATGAGCACTGAAGTAAGACACACAACCTTCACCTATATGTTTCCCATCCCCTTGGCTCTCCTTGTTGCGATGGGCAGATCTTAGGCTTTGTTTGGACATCTTTGCAGCACCTTTCCCTGGGGGACCCGTGGACCTGTCATAAAGGAGCACCTGGATAGCACAGAACATCGAGGGGCTTGTGCATCCTCTCAGACCCCTAGCTCCATCTTTGCAGCTGGTTCTGCAAGGAGAGCCTAGGCAAGGGCAGAGGATGTGTTCTGTGACCTTTGAGCAATGCCTGCTGCATTCTGAAGTTAAAAGTGGTGGTCAATACCCCTTGATAATTACACTCATGCATGGACATGGCAAGAAAGTAAAGATACAAATGAATTTATATTGTCTTGCCAGTCAGCTAGCAAATAGTACAGCTTTAAAAGTGCCTTTAACTTGTACAAGACTTAGCATGGCGAGAGGCTCTTTCAGGTGAGAACAGCTAGGAAAGCATGGTGAGAACACGATATGCTATGCTTTGATATGTTTTTGTTGTTGTTGTTGTTTTCTTTTTAATGATGGTAGATTATCTAGTCAATACAATCACTTCTTTTGGAAGGCATTTATAATGATCAGTGTCAATATTTATGATGACATAAAGCACTCTGAAATTTATTCATAGACACTGAGACTATTTTTCACTTAGCATTAATGCACTGAGCGTAGAATACAGTCAGATATGTTAGCCAAGAATAAACTAAGGCCCCAGTGTGGGGCTAAGGGTGTTTAATGTATCTTGACAGTCATTAAGTAGTTGGTAAAGGACTGGCAATGAATTCATTATTCTCCTTATGAATCAATTCCTATTTATAGGAAACAATCAAAAATTCCACGATATAATATGGAAATTGAGATCATACATAATGGTTCTTTCACCAGAGGCAGCCATGAAAGGACAGATGAGACTAGAACAAATTACAGTTAATGATAGACTCTTTCTTAGAGAATTAAACACTTTAATTGGTCAATCAGGTTGGGCATTTGAGAAAGGAAGACTTGTAATTATGTGAAAGCCTGCCTACTGTACTTTGGCAGCTTTATGGGCCTCTGGCAATTTTTCAACAGGATTTAGATTTGTCATCATGTTGTAATGCCCATAGCTACACCTAGCCAAGAATAAAAGCTGCTTCTTGAGCTCTTGGGTTTTGGGGTTCCTTTGGAAGAATGAAGTTATTAGATCAAGATTTTGGTACTGATACACTGCTGTCTTACAGTGTAATTCTTTCACAACATTTATGTATCAGCCAAGCTGTCTTTTGAACGCTGAAGTGAAATGTGATATCCAGACCTTGCTGCTTAATAGTGTACTTCATCCTCTTTTTATATACATAAGACAGGGGTATCAGTACCTTTTGAGTTGCCCATGCTTTCAGTAGTGCTGAAGTCATGGATGCTAGGGCAGCAACACTCAACAGTGCATGAAGACTTAGTTTTTGTTCCATGTACTCCTTTTTCAGGTGAAAATAGGTTTGCATCTTGCACCTAATGTACAAAAGATGCATCAGTGTACACTAAATGAAGACCCAGGTGTATTCCTGTGGGAAACCTTTCTTCAGTCTACATTGGATTTCCTCCACTAAAACATCAAAATAACTCGATGGAATGCCTGCCTTGTATGTTTAGTTTATCATTTGTTCAGACAAGAGTTTATCTCTTAACATGTGCTTTACCAGCCTGCTCACTGCACTGTCCTGGGCCTCGATAGAAGCTTTGAGGTGCTAATGTTGTGTTGGAATGGCTCTTAACAGTCTTTGTGTTATAGCATCTGTAACAAAGCACCACTATGCGTGTTTCTGGGTGCCCACCGTGAATCGCTGAGTTGGAGCAGCTGTTCTACATCAGAGAAAGCTCTGCCTTCTCTCCTCTGGAGAGTCTCAAGGTAGAAGTGAGGTAGTATTTCATTCAAAGCAAAACAAGACTCTACCTTGCAGCAGAGAGCTGTTCTTGCCTGAAGATTGTGAGGAACGTGATGTTCTTTACGTACAGCTAGTTACTGCTAGAAATGACTGAATTATTTGCATGGCAGGCTTCGCACTGTCCATATTCAATGAACTTTTAAAGTGCTGGAGAAAGGTAGCCCTTCTCTACGTGGAAAGGCAAATTACTTCAGATATACCACAGAAGTATAGTTTACATGGATATTTTAGATGTTAAAGGATAGTTTCCATGTCAGGAGGGAAAGGGAAGCTACATCAGCTATCACTCAGAGAGACTTGCCACTGCAGGGCCAGGTCTGAGGCACTTTGAAAGCAACAGCTGATGGCTGGTTAGCTTAGCTCCACTTAGTTATCCTCTAACGTTGGCAAATGTTCACATATCCTCCCTTTCCCCAGGCAGATGGAACATTTGTCCAGCACTCACTGTTTTGAAGATGAGATGGTTGCTGGTCCTGACAAAAAAAAAGTGGCAAGAGGTGAAAAATGATTAGCAGCGTCAACAAAACCCCAGAGGACCAGAGCTCCGGCAAGGCACCTGCAACTGCCCTCAGTAGAGGGGAAGGGAAACCTGCCCAACAGAGACCCTCCATGCTCTAGGTCTCGCTAGGAAAGAGCTTAAGGCAATGAAATATGCACCTTGCAATGCCTTGAAGAAGGTAAGAAAGGAAGCTGCGTTTGCAGGGAAAGGCCCAGAAAGCTGCTGACGGGCAAGACGCCATCGCACGTGGGCTGTTCAGCCTCTGCTTGTGTGTGCTTGGCACCTCCTAGGTTTGGAATAGCCTCAGGCAGAAATTACAGCTCACTGTCATCGTGGAATGAAGGTGGATCCCACACACCCCGTGACACATGGGGATATTTTTCTGCAGCTGGCGCTTACAGGAGGTGCAGTGCGTGTGTCGCGGCCTGGCCACGTTTCAGGGCCCGTCTTGTCAGTACTGAGACAGAATAAAACACCAGATAGCTAAAAAGCCTTGTTCCTGCCCTTGCCCCAGCTCTCGTGTCAGCCGTGCTGCCCTGGCATCTGCTGGGTGGAAATCCAGCTGCTTGGCTGGCTGCCCACAGAGCAACTGGAGCCTGGGCCCAGCGCACGCCGCGTTGTGTAGGCTCAGGCTTATTTCCATGTCTGTGCAAACAGCAGCTGTGCCAGTGTGAGGGTGTTTAACCTCCTCTCTGGCTGCTCAGGTAGCAGGGAATTCTGCAGGAGGACATGACCTGGGAGGGGGGCCGACAAAGTCACCGAGGGGGTTCAAAGAAAAGTCTCTGAAAGCCAGGTTTGGCCACTTCTTTCACCCTGAGAGCATGAGAGAGTGGCTACTCCTCCTGAAGAAGGAATTCTTGTCCTCTGACTCTTCCCAGACAGCAGTTACAGCTGCTCTTTGCATGTGGAGCCCTCTTTGGCTGTGGGCAGCATCAGGCAGCAGCCTGGCTTTGCAAACAGTGGGCATGCCACTGCCACCAGCAAGTCCATGCCACTGCCACCAGCAGTCTGCTGCCTCCTGTAAATATCTGCCTTGCTTGGGCCTTTATCTCCAGCTGGCAACCCCATTGGGAGCTCAGGTTTGCTTAGGTATAAAAGAGTTTCTTGAAATTCATGGCAGCTCATTCACTGAATGCATTACAAATATTACTAAATGAAATGTAAATGCTTTGAAATGCAAATACTGTTCAGAGTTTTTCTCTCTTCTGCTCTGCTTAGGCTCATAGGATAGGGGAGCTGACTCATGGTAGGGTTCTCAGGAGTCTCCAAGCTTTTAGTATTCTGGCATTTACTACCCATAAGTACATTTCTCATATTCAGATGACAAATTGGCCCTGCACCAGGGGACCCCATGTTTATTCAAAATAACCCCAGCTGTGCTTACGATTGTGACAAATCCATACTTGAGGCTTGCTGCCAGCTTGAAAGTCTGGATCCTGATCAGCAAACTTTGATGAGAATCAATTCAATATAACTTGCTGTATTAGCAGATGAAGTGGGAATGAGCCCCAGGGAGATGAAAAGCCAACAAAGCTTCTGTTAACACTTAGACAAAACTGCTGCCTTCATGTGTGCATTTGCATGAGCAATATCTTTTTGATGTGCTGGGCCTTCACTTTCTGTCCTTCCTCTATAGATAGGCATATGTGACCTAACAACTCTGACCTTTTGTCTTTGCCTATTAGGAAGAAATATCATGGAATCACAGAATGGTTTGGGTTGGAAAAGACCTCAGAGATCATCTCATTCCAACCCCCCTGCCATGGGCAGGGACACCTCCCACCAGAGCAGGTTGCTCAGAGCCCCATCCAGCCTGGCCTTGAACTCTTCCAGGGAGGGGGCAACCACAGCTTCTCAGGGCAGTGTCTCATCAACCTCATGGTAATAATTTTTTCCTAATATCTAATCTAAATCTACCCTATTTCAGTTATTATTACCATGCCTTAGGACATGTTTGAGAAGTACTTCTTTTTCCCTGTAAAACATGAGTATTTCTGTGGGTTTAAAAACTAATATTTATTGAATATATATCTGTGTCTTTAGAATGTACAGGGACACCCACAAAATCATGCTAGTCTCATCTTCATTCTGTGTTAAAAAATGCAAGCATGTCGAGGTGGATTGTTTTCAGAAGTCCCACCTGTTTTGAACTTGTCCTCCTCACTGTATTTGTCTCTTCTCCCTTTTTGCTCTTTGCTCACTGTTCTTCCTGTCCAGCTGGGAGCAGTTCCCCACAGATGTCCTGTGCAATGCAATGGGCCCGGTAAAGAAAATGTTTCTTGTCTTCTTCTTCCCTGCTGTGGCAAGCAGGAAGTTTGGCAGATGACCTTTCCTGCCAGGAAGTCACTGCAGGACACAGGAATCTCCCCTATCTCTAAAAACCCACCAAGCAGTGCAATTTAACATGAAACTACTTTGGTGCCAGCGACTACAATTGTTATTCATAGCTGAGTCTCACATTTGCATTGTTATCTAGGAATGAAATTGTCACATTTCTGTCCCGTGTAAGGTTTGTGATTGCCTTGCAAGCTGGAAAGCCAATTTAAATTGAAGGCCCCAGTTAATAATGTACAAGATAATCAGTTTCACATGGCTGTTCTCAAAGATATTAAGGAAAGTATCAAAGAAATACAAACACCATGTGACATGATTAGTGTCATACAGAAGCATTTGGGATCAACATAGTGTCTTTGGTATCTACCTGGTAATTACTATTATGTTATCCTGGTTTAATTACATTTATGCCTGTAAGATTACAAGATAATTATGCTCAAATTTATTACAGGAAACTAGAAATTGCATGGTTTGTTAACAACAGACAAGCAGAGTATAATTGGCAAACATGACAAGGTGATTTGTATAACATCTGAACGCATGTGTTATTACTTCAAAGATCCAAGGCTGTTGTGTGAGAGGCAAGCGTGAAGCCTAACCAGTTTAGCACCCGGTAACAGGAAAGCAAAACATCCAGGAAAGTGCTGCATTGTAAAGCTACCTGGCAGTTCTCCACGGCTGGAAGCAAAATCTTAAAAAATTAGGTTTTAGCAGTGTAGCAATTTACTACACCCTGTTGCCCATTCTGTTGGTGACTTTTTGTCTTTTCCATGCTGAAATGCGAAGAAGCGTTGTTACCCATTGCATACGTTGGAGAACCAGCTTGACTAAAAAGTATCTTCTGTGATTGTAGCAGACTGGATTTTGATGGCCTTAGCAGTTCCCCTGTTAAACAGGGGGAGGTAAAGCTAGTCACCTTGATTTTTGGTTTGAGCTGGGGAAGATAACTTCCTGTGATGGATAGGGCCTTGGGTAGAAAGTGAGAGGACCTGCATATTATTCTTTGCCCTGCCTCTAGCGGTACATCCCTTTGACTCCTGGAGACAGACACTCTTTTGACTAAGACCCTGCCTAGCACACTGTCTCTCCAAACTCAGTTAAACCTTCCAGGAACTGGCAAAACCTATAAAGGTTATTAACAATAGAGTGGAAACAGTCCTTGGTCAGTGATGGGGATGGCATTCTTAATTCAGTGGTAGTAGCAATGAACTCAGGGGTGCGTGCATTCTTCAGGCAGGTTTTGCTCTGGAATCAAGAGACACTTAGTCTGAGTGACATGGAGAATTCAGCTTAGCTCCTGTTGAATCAACAGCACTGGCATGGTACAAAACATCACTGATCCAAGACTCCAGCCATCACCGAGCTGGGACAACTGCGGTCTTGGCTTGGAGTTGCCTTGTAACTATTGTGCATTTCTAGGGAAATGTAACTTTCTCCCAGCTTGGATTTTTGTTCCTTGCATACATATTAAAAAACAACAACAAAAAAAGTTAGAAGAAAGAGAAAAAGTCTCTTGAAGCTTATAAGCCTTCTCCTTGTCAGCAAGCCATAAAGAGTCACCTCCAGGTATCACTGCTTTGCTGAACATTCTGGGACTTCAAGAACATTGAGTGGAAGTATCCAGTGTCAACATAACCCCAGATATTTCTACACACCCTGAATATAACCTGGTGTTCGTGTATAATAACAGCAATTTGACTGTGTGATGGCACTGCAGCAGGTATAAATAATTCTTTTCATGATGGCAATGTTTCATTTAATCTAAAACCTTGTAAGAACGTAAAATACAGTTGAGCTTTGTGATATGCCAACTAGTAGGTAGGCAGTGTTACTCCTACCAAAAGACAGTAAGAGTGAGGTGCCAGGAAAATTAAGAATTTTGTTTGGTACGAATCGTGTTACAAAGAAAGGAAATCAAGAATTCTGAATTCTTTGCTGTAACCTCTCCAGATTACCAGCACTTTTGCTTACTAGTACTCTGCCTTTATATTACCAGTGAAAAACCTACTGCACAACTGTGTAACATTTTGGTCATACAATAAATAAGCAACAAGAAAACTCCTTGACCCTGAAGAGGACAAGGTGCAAAGCTGAACAGCATAAGGGGCCTGCTCCATGCAGGTAGAGCAAGCAGAAAGCTGAGGGTGACTCCAGGACACACTCCCCATGCTGCAGGACACAGACCCACAGGATCTGAGCTTTGTGAGCAGAGCAAGGGCAGTTACAGCAACAGGTTCCATCCACAGTCCAGTAAGCCCCAGGGAAAAGCAAGGTCACAGGTCACATCTGAGGCCAATCCAAATGTCAGTTCAAGAACAGGGCCAGAAACAAGTTCTCCTGCAACACAGCTTGGTGGAAGAAAAATGATGGTTCTGTATTACAAAGCAGAAGGTTTTTTCCAAACGTGTTTGAAGAAACCAGATGACTTCTGACAATAATGTTTCCTTATTCAAAAACACTTTTTCCCCTTCAGAAGCAGCAGCATGATAGAGATTTAAGCAGGCCTTACCTAGTGAACTTTATTTGCCTCTGTAGTGCCCTCAGCACCTGAATCATTGCTTTGGTTAGATGTTCTATCCAGCAGTGTGCTATGCTATATGACACATTTGCCTTTTTGCAATGTGTATTCAACCATGCCAGCGAAATTGGGAAAGATCTTGGGCCACATTCTGTGATCCTCAGGCTAATGTTTGACATAGTTGGTTTGCTGCTTGGTTTTTTTTTCAAGTTTCCACTCATTAAAATTAAAAACAAACAAGCAGCAGTTTTTAATCTTCTCCAGTGACAATGTGTAATTTGTTTACACTCCCAACTGTCTCTCTGCTACTCCCCAAAAGAACTGAGTAAGGGAGGACTCTTTAAATTCTTGCTGGATTAGGATTCAGTGTAATTACACTTCTTATCTCTGCAAGGTTTACAGTGCTATTTACCTGGGGCTACCACCCTGCAGCAAGTAGTTTGCTTGCCAGCAGTGGAGCCAGGAAGGCAAAACCCTCCTCTACAGTCACTTTAGGAGAACTAGCCCCCAGCACTAATTAAGAGAAGAGCAAAACAATGGCTCATGATGTATTCAGAACATAGAAGAGGTGACTGAGAAGGTCCTAATGCAAATAAATGTTTTCCTCTCCACAAAGTAAATGCTTCCAACAGACTTGTTAAGAAACAAAGAAGGGAGGAGATAAGTTTGTTTGCACCCACTTGATTTCTCTTTTCATGATCTCTTTTCATGGTCAAATCTGTCCATTTGAAAAAGAGCAACAAAACCTCCTGCCTCTTTATCAGATCTGTTCTACAAATCATCAGAACTAACCTACAGGCTAACAGACCTGTGCTAAATCTGTTCTGGAAAGCCTTGCTGAGTAAAATCCTTCTTTCACCAAGACCAGCAGCACATGCTGCGAAAGACACTGGGAGGTGCAGAGATGCAGAAAGGTGACCAGAGAATGTGTTTGTCCTGATGAATCTGCTCCCTTGTCACCTCAGCTGCTACTCAACGGACCCAAATTAGGGTATCTGAGAGACAAAGGAACACTGGTCACACAAAATGTCAGTGCCTTTTTCATGCCTGCTCACCCACCTCCCAGTCCTAGTGTTTTGTACTTGCAGAACGGTGCTCACTGGAGCCCATTCACTGTAAAAAAATAACCAAGCAAACAACAACCCCCACCAAGCCACACAAAACTAATATCACTTTATTTCTCCTTATCCCCTCAAACGTTAGGCACAAAAAAAGCCTTTTTCCAGCAACTAGAAAATGCAGGACCAGGTACTGCAACTCCAACAGCAGTTGGACATTCAAAGACAAAATCGTCTACAGGTGAGAAAAGTAATTTCACCCTAAAACCACCCAGCTTCAGTAACTTTTAATTGTGCTGCTGTTCCCACAGAGCTGATGTTCAAAAGCAGATTAGCACAGATCAATGTGACTGAACTGCAGCAGCAGTGCAAGAGAGCATTGGAAAGGCCACGCTGCTCAATGCTGAGGTATGAGAAACTTCCCCCCCTGCACTATTTTGCACCAGCTCAGGCCTTTCTCACCACTTCTGTCAGGTGGATCTTGTAATTACTGGGTCTTAATAAGCCCTCTTTGGTGCTGATTGGCTAAAATGAATCCCTTGTGCCTTGGTACTATATTAATCACAGCTGCTGAGGCTTCCCTGGAGAGGTGTTTTTAATTCTCTCGGGTTTGACCAGTTAGTGGTGTCTTTCAGCCAGAGTGGGATGGCTGAGATCCTGGGTCTGTTGTTGCAGTTTACTTCTGAGGTAAAGCTGGCTTCTTTTGAGGTTTTCTCTTTATGTTTCTTCTTAGATAACTCTTAGGGTGCAAGATACTGAATGGTTTTGTGTGAATATGAGGTTGCTCTCACTTTGTGTTCCATGCAGGTGCTTGCAGAGGTGGATTTGTCCAGTCAATAGATGTTAGTTCTTGCCTGGGGTCAGAGCATGTGTACCAACTCAGTTCTCTTTCATTTCTTAAGTTTGTTCATGGGTGACTTGGCATAGATTCTATACAAGAGGAATAGACTGTCTTTGAGCAGGTATGGCTTCAGACTTCTTGGCATTATGTGTAGATTTAAACTTTGGGGTGTGGGTGTTTTTATTGCAGGAAGGAAGGAAAATTGTCAGGGCTGGGGAAGATTTTACTCTCTAGATCCAGGCAATTTCCTGCAAGGGCATTTCTCTAGTTGGTTTTCTGGAGTTTTCCCAAGTGCAAAGAAAGCTGTGGCTCTGTAGGCTGCCTTAGGCACCCAGTTCTGCCTCTGTGTGAAGTTAAGCAAGCTTTTTTTTTCTCTGTAAATTGCTGAGTGCTGGAGGAAACTGAAACCTCCATTTGGATATTTTGACTTTCCTTCCCTGCTAAGATGTGAATGTGCACCTCTTCTCAGGAGTAAGTGATTTTTGTCTATATCTTTGTTAATAATTTGTGTGGTCCAACAGGAACTGACTTACAGCACAAGATATTTTCTGCTTAAGTCTTGGTATCTTCAGTCTACGTATTTTGGGCTACTCTCAGCTTCATCCAGCAGACTGAAAGTCCATTAGCAAATGGACCTCATCATTCTCTTTTGTTTCACTTGAAAGAAGTTTTCACTGTGGGCTCTCAGTGTTCCCAACCAAAGCACAATGAGTGGTGGTGATGGGAAACCTGCTTTTTTTTGAGCTCTAACAACATCTAATATAGATTGACCTTTATGGCCAGCATGCAGTATTACTTCCCTGTAGCCCACCTGCTGATGGTGGGGAAAATAATGATGGACTTTGTGATGGCTGAGCTTGTAAATGGTGAAAAACCTTTTTAACTTATTGATTCAAAACATCTGCATGCCTCTGCATCTGTAGTGAGCTCAACTGCACTGGTCACTAAGGGAGTTGTGGATGTTGTGTAAGAGGAGAAGGATGAGAAAGCAAATTGTTTGAATAATGTAAAGTGCAGGCAGGAAGGGCCAATATATTGTGGTGATTTCAGTCATTTAGTTTGGAAGATGATGTGATGCCTAATTCATTGATGTTTGCTAAGTGTTTTATAAGTCTGTCAAGAATTTCCTTGAGAATTGTAGAAATTACTCATGGTTCTATGCTGTGAGCTTTCAGGGCTAGATGATTATTTAACTTGCTAGAAACAGAGTGCTGGAGCTGCTTCATTAAAGGGTTTGTTAGCACTTAGATTAAAACACATTTTAATAATCTTAAATCTTGTTCTTGGTGAGCATCATGGGAACACTTCCACCTGGACAGATGGCTTCCCACTTCTTCAGGACTGAGGGGTGTTTAAGCTCTTGTTAGTTCTGGAATTGCCTCTATCAGTCTTGTAAATGAGCAAGACCTGCTGAGATGATGCTTTTTTGGTTGTAGTTAACTTACTACAGCTGAGGCACAAGGAGCTAGCTGAGGAGGGACAATGGAAGGGGATGGAGAAGAGAGTTGACATCACTTGGGTATATTTGCTTTCAAGGACACAGAAAACAATCCCAAGAATTAAAACCTGAGGTGAAAGAGAGGTTCTTGAAGTGTAAGTAAGTCAAGCTACAAATAATATTCCAAAAATAGTGTTCTTGGGACTATGTTAGTTCTGATTTGGTATCTCCAGGTTTTCTCCTGAAATTTTTCAGGGTCAATTTTTCTGGTTAGCCTGCTTTTTTTTTTTTTTTTTTTTATAAACCCACTAAAATAACAACTTGGCAACAGAAATCTTTCCAGTTCCTGAATTAAAAAAACCCAAGCAAAGCATGAATTAACACTTGTACCAGAGAGACACTTGAGGGAATGCTGTAGAAGTCACAAGACAAAAAGCCCTTTGCTGGTTTGGCAGTCACCTTGCTGATCCATAGTGACACTCTTGACACTGACAATGAAAGCCTAACAAAAGGAAAAGGAGTGGTTCTATGTTTAGGCTTCTGGCTTTGTACTCTAGAGACCAGAGGGTTTCTCTCCATTTCTTTACCCTTCATGTAAACAAGAACAGCTACAGAGCACAGCCGGGTGGGGAAAAGACAATGTTGAAGCCTTGAGGTCTCATTAGTTGGTGAATATTATTGGCTTCTGCATAAAAATGAAGCTCATGGAAAGCCACGGAGGCCTGAATCTTCACATGAGGCTTCTGTAAGCTCTTCTGTAAGTGCTAGTGACATCTCCAGAAGAGCTCTTAATCTACAGCTCTGCTCTCCCCTTCTGCCTGGTTATTGAGCACTGATTTAAGCTGGGGACATGCAGACTGTGAACACTGTGGCCTGTATTTAGGATATATCTGTGTTTGCTGTCTCAAAGTGAGATACACTCTGCCTTACATGGTTGCTGGCTAAAATGATAAGGTGCTTGGGCTCTGATAACAGTTGTCACTTAGGTTCCTTCTATAGATGGACAAGAGGCTGCTGGAGTTGCAAAGCCTTTTGGAAAGTGGGAAGAAAATATGTGAGTATTTCTTATGATTGTCTTGTCCTGGGAGAGGCTTTTTCTTTTTAAAATAACTTCCTAGGCTTACTCTGGCACAGCCTACACACTATTTCCTTTTATTTATTTTTAAAGCCATTCACTTTGAGAAGAGACTCTTTATGGGAATACTGTAAGAGTCATGCCAGTAATTACTTAGGGTTTTTTGGTGGGGTGTTTTTTTGTTTTGTTTTGTTTTTGCATGGGGTGGATCTTTCTATGCACTAGACCACTTGAAACTGCAGAAAATGAGATGAGAGTTAAATGTGTTGACTGGGGGACCTGTTGCTTTCCATCATTGGCCAGAAATGAATTCCTGTTCTGTAGGCACATTAGAAAGAATGTACAGTAGGAAGTCTTCAACCTTCCCTCAGAGGCACAGGGTATCTGCTAGTGCCAGAAGCAGAGCCATTTAAATTAATGATGTGAATGGGAACAGCAAAGGCAACTGGGTTTAATATGTTGTGGAAACACCAGTGATATTAAAAGTACATAGAAGGAAACAACAGAAAACTATTGGAGTCTTCCTTCAGACAGAAGAAATAAGAGTCTCTTCTATTCCTCAGTCTGGTCTTGTATGTAACTTTGAATAGCTCCCCATACTTTCTGGTACATTCAGAAGTAGAAACAGCAACAAGATCATGACTTCAGTCTATGTGCAGGCTGAAGAAGAAACACGTGTGAAAGAGCAAGCGGATTCTTAAGGCCCTGGTGTTGCAAGTAGGTGGATAAAATGTGACTGGTCTCCTGTGGTGCACTGTTTATGGATGGCTGCTTCCAGAGGAAGTGGAACACAGAAAAGTGCGAGTTCTTTGGATACAAGGTTGGCTTGTTTGTGTATTTCTGTCTATGGCATTGGTAGGTTTTCTGCATCACTAATACAGGCCTCTTCCCATAACATGTTGTCCCTCTCCCCTCCCTCTCCATCCTTCTTGGCATTTCTATAATGCAATGTAAAAGCAGAAGCAAAGGTTTCATCCCTGGAGACTCTGTCACTCTGAGTGGAGGCAGAGGTTTAGTTACGAGGGGACGTTCTGCTTATGACCTGTTCAGGTGCTTTAGCCTTTCTCAGTGGCAGTATTCAGGGTAGGGAGGCTGGGACTGCCTGTGGGAGATCTCAAAGCCTGGGTGAATAATTGTTTCAGTGTGGGAGTTGATGGCAGCTGGGGATTTGCTTTAGTTTAGCTGGAGTCAACTCCTGGTTTTATTTGTAAAGCTGTCACCAGCTATGGACTAGAAGCTGCTAGAAGGCTGTTGCAGAAAGTTGTTACCATCACCCTTGAACAGCCATCAGTGGGGAGATGTTATGTGGTCACCTTGTGACAGTGTCATCACCTAGCATGGTGCACTCCAAATCTGAGGTTCTCAGATTATGGTAAAGCCCTTAGAGTAGAAAGGAGCAACTAGAAATGAAGAGTTCTCGGTGACAGGAGCAAAATCACCTTAGAGGGATGTATTTAGGGACAGACTGTGAATTGGCTGCCCCTTGAGTGCCACCCTAAGCCTCACTTTGGATGGTGTCTGGCCTCTGGTGTGAGGGAGGTCCAAGCTTGCTGTCCCATGGCTGGCAATTACAGCCCTTCCTTTTCCACTGCCTGCTGCAGGACGAGCAGCCTCATGCACTGACACTGTCCCTTTTGTAGCAGTTGTTAGCAGCTAGCTTGGTGGAGCACAAAGTGAGGAACAGGGCACAGCTATTTTAACCATCCATCCCATTCCCCTGCCCAAGGCAACCGGCTGCTTTCCCTCCACCTGGGGTGAGCAAAACCCCCTGGCTGCCTGGGTGGCTGCCAGTAGGAAGTTCTGGAACTTGCACCAGGTTGACACAAAGTCCTGGCTGGCCTGCAGCTGGAGGTAGGGGGTGAATAGGGCAGGGTGGGATTTGCTTATTTTCTGTCCTCTCATGAGTTGGTTTTCTTGGCTGCTCCTATGCATGTGTGAACACTTCCTCCTCATGTTCCCCTGCCTTTGTTGTTTCCCCTGGTGATGTTGCTGTTACTAAATGATGACTGTATTTTGTGGGCTGTTTTTTGGTTTGGATTTTTTTTCTTTTTATTTTCAAGCATGGAGTGAGGTGAATTCATGTGTGTGTGGAAAATGCCGAAGGCAAGAAGCGTTTCCCCTGGTATAAAGGGAAAGAGCTCTGTGCTGATCTTCTTAAGTTCTCTGCTGCTGACTAGACTGTTCTTGTGCCAAGGAGAGATGGGCACACTTCAGCTTCACAGCTGAAGCTCGACTTTTATGTATTTATTGCCCCTGTTTGGCCCCTCATTCTGTAATGGCAGTAACTAAGGCTCTAGATCTGGATGCTGGGAGGAGGTGTTTTGGATCCTAACCTCACTGACTTGGCAGCCTCATTAACTGAGGTCCCTCTGAGAAGTTTGCTTGCTCTTCTGCCTCCTTTCCCCCACTGCAGCCCTTGATGCATTAAACAGACTGCTGGAACCAGAACACTGTGTATGATGTAACTGCCCAACACGTGCTAAAGAGCTCTGTGAATCTCATCAGCCAGGGAGTTTGAGCATGCTCCTCTCTAATGCTGACTGCTATTTCTCCTGTACCCCTTCCTCCTAGGGATGGGATTAGCTTCTGACACCAGACACAGAGCACTTAGGCCATCTGAATCTGTGCTAGTGCTTGCTATCTCTCTGGAAGAATGCTTCCATCTGAAGCATAAACTATTACCTGCAGTTTAGCCCCCACTAAAGCTTTGAAGCAGCTAGAAAAAACAATCATTCACTTGACCCAGCTACTCGATGTAATTCATATCATGTGTATTTGTGTGTAGTAATAATGATGAATAAAATTGCTTTTCAGTGGAGGAGAAGTTCAACTCTTTAGCAAGAATTGCATATGGTTTTTAAATTTAAAACATAGCTGGAGCTTGTTATTAGAAGATAATGCTTGGCATATTCATATCTGGTATTGTTGCATAAACAAAAGATGGTTTTAAATTAATTGTTATCTAAGAATTCAGATTTCCCTACTACCACCACTGTTTTTTTTTTTTTAAATTCAATCTCTAATCTTTTTTTTTAGTGATCTTTTTATTTTACTTTTCTATCTCACGTGCTATCACAACATACTGCAGACAGAAGACAACTGGTGTGTCCTGTAATTGACAGCTCCACACCCAGATGGTGTGATATGTGAGATCAGCATCAAGGTATTAAGGCTAATCAGATGTAGTGTTGGGGGGTATGGCCTAGGGGTGAACTCGTAGCATTGGGTGAAAGGTTGGACACAATGATCCCAGGGGTCTTCTCCAACCTAGACCACTCTGTGTGCAGTGTGGTGCCAAGCCATCCCTTACTCTGAAATGCAAGAGATGCTGCACAGGAGAGGTTATGGGGAGGCTGGTGATCGTGATAAAAGCATTTATGAGGCATGTTTTCATTGCTTGGGGTTAAAGCCTACAGCTGACTTTTATAGGTGGTTAGCTGAAAGCTGTGGTCTAAACAGTTTCATGTTACTTTTAATGTATGCATTTAGTCCTTGGGAAGCAGTAGGTTGTAACTGAAACATTTTTCTTCTGTTGACTTGGAAAGTGGAGTAAATCCTACATTTTCCACTAGATTTATTTTTTTTCCTCCTGCTTTTGCCCACAGCAGTTTGTAATGAAGTCTAACAAAGAGCATGGACATATTATAGGTTACTTCCTTAAAACTGGCTTTAGTAATCAGATAATTGGTTTCTTTCAGCATATACGTGGCTACTGAACCTGGGTGAGGTTTTTTGTTGTTTGAGTGGGGTTGTTTTGATTGTTTTGGTGGTAATAAAAGCCATATGGTTTTGACTATTTTTTTTTTTACATCCTAAAACTGTTTAATTTAATCTTTCATTTTAAAATATAAGAGATCCCAGCAGATGAGATTGGGGCTTGTGTGGTCAGAAGCTCTTTCTGCCTGCCTAGAAAAAAAAAAAAAAAGCCCTAGAAACCTTCATAAATGGAGTGATACAAACCCACATTTAGTGGCTAAAGCTCAGAAAACTTGAGAAGCCAATGAAGCAGGGACAAAATTAATTCAAGAGGAGGCTGCAGCAGCCTACCATCAAAATTGGAGCCTCTAATGTGTAACATGTGTTCCTGCTTTCATTTGTCTACTTTACAAGAGCTAATACACAGTATTTTCAAGGTTCATAAGGGGGCTTTTCTCCCTCTAGGCTATTAGCTACAGTAATGGCTTATTAAGAAAGTTAGACTTTCTCCCAGCTGGTGGAAGAAATGGTCCTGAAGGAGAGGGGGAGGAAGAGGAGAAAACCCAACATTTTGTTTGAACAAGTTAACAATACAATGCCACAGGAAATGAATCACAAGAGTGATTTCTCCAAGCATGTATGTTTTGCTTTATGAAAACAAAGGGGTTTAAATCCTGGCCTCCCAAGAGTCAATAGGGCCCGTGTTTAACTTAGAATGGCAATATAGGGTCCTGGTTTGGTTGCTACAGGCAGAGGAAGGTATTTTCAGAAGAAGAAAGAGCAGTTAGGCTTCTGTCTAGTATAACCTCCTAGGGGTACTTACCAGGATTATTTTCTGGTTGTTTAGTTTGAGATTCTTTTCCTCTTAAAAAGTATCCCTCCTCTTCCTTACCCCACCTCAACCCCCCAGCTCTGTTCTTAATGTCATCCTCTACAGCAAATGAGGTCACCCACACCTGATACAGCGTGGTCTCCTCTTGCTGGCATAATTCCCTGTTTCCTTCCTGCCTGGGGTCAGCCCAGATCTGGGGAGGCTGAATGCTGCTCGAAGCTGTGCCATGCTGAGGAGCCCTGAAGGACTATCTGGAAGGCAGGGACTATAAATAAACCCCTACTTTTCTTGGGCTTTTCTTTTGTGATGAGGTATGAGGAGGTTTCCTTCCTCTCCATTTCCTACACCAGTGAGATCCTCAGTCGTTCATTTAGAGAAGACAGAATAGGAGGATATGGTGCTAGTCCCCCACCCAGTGTGGCTAGGAGCAGTCTGTTTGTGCATGTACAGCCTGTAGATTATTAATATCTGTATGTGGGTAGATTGTTCATGTGGTTTTTGTCTGTATTTCCAAATGATCTTGGCCCTTTTTGAAGGGTGGTTTCCTGGAATAAGCCCTCTGTGGACTTTGACCGATTCATGTTTGCTATCCTTAGACCAAGATTGCTGGGTGAGAGGGATATTTAATCTTGGCCTTTCACAATACAACTGATGGCTGTTTCACACCTCTGCTGGTTCTTCACAGCACCTGAAGTCTGTGCTGGTGCTGAAGTGGAAATATTCCTTATTGGCCTCTCCATTAGTGCATATGAATAATTGACTATCCCAAGATATTTTGATGCATGAGCTCCTCTTTTATTTATTCATATTTTTTTTAGTTCACCACTATAAAAATCTTGCTGTTCCCTTAGTTCCAGGTATGCTGGTACTTTCCAGTGGGCTTTCTGTGTATCTTGGGTTGTCCAGTTCTCATTTATCTGTAAGCAGTGATAGCAGTTAGTGGGTGAAATTCTGGTCTGAACTTCCATAGCCTCTCTGCATGTAGGATTTCCTGTTTCTTGACTGTAAGCCTTTGAAAACAGAAGTGTTTTTTGAAGCAAGTCTTTGATCTCTTCTCTTATGTGTTTGGAATGACCAGTGTTTGCCTTGCTGCAGCACTGACTAGCTGTTGTCAGGCAGGATGGGCTGTCCATGCATAGCATGCAAGTAGATCGAGGGGAAAGATGTTTCTCTTTGGATAGTCTACATGACCTTGTTATTCAGCTCATAACAAAAATTCTTGTGGTTTTGTCCCAACATAATGTAATGGAGCAGCCTGTAGAGGCTACCCTGCATGGGGGTGATGAGTTGTGACCAATGGTGATGCCAGCACAGGCCATGCAAGACCCCATTTCCCCAGAATCTGGGCTTGCAGTACCTGGTGACAATGGCAGGTTCCAGTTACAGACCTAAACAAGGTGAGATGATGTCAGGTCTGGGATAGGTCCAGGAGAGTCCAGTTTGGAACAGCAGGAGATCGGACTGGAGATGGGGCTACCTAGGATGTTGGTACAAGGATTATTTGGTATACAGGGTCAGCAACAAGGTTGGAAATAAGGCTCATCTCTAGCATAGGTCTAAGGCTTCATGGGAAGCCAAGTCAGGGAGCTGGGATGGGGATAGGCACAGGCGTGCCAGCACCACTGCTGCAGGAAGGTCTGAAGCCCTAGGTCTGGGCTGCAATGGGGCCCTGTGGGCAGAGGGGGAGTTTTTGGAGTCCTGGCTGAGGCTGGCCAGGGCTAACAAGGCCATAGGTGCCTTCAGAGCTCTGAGAGCCAGAGCCCTGGTAATACAGTGGAGTGTTGATGGGCTATATGGTTTTATAAAAAAACCTCAGTATCTAATCAACGTGCTGCCATAAAGCATAGTTTGTAGTTCCCTTTTTCAAGAGGAAGCATAATTACAATTTTCTTCCTAATCAACTATCTGCTTTCTGAAAAAATGCCACCAAAAATGTATTAGTCAAAACCAGTGGGAAAACAAAATATGCCAGTGAGTGTGCATGTTAAAAAAAAGGAGGGGAAAAAAACCCAGCAACCCAAAATCAGAAGAATAAAGTGAGTAATTGGATGATCTTTTTATAGGAGGACTGAAAATACATTCCTTCTGGTGAGATCTCAGTCTTGTGGCTCAGCGAAATGAGCAGTCGTGCTAACAAGTTCTGAATGTGCCTTGCTCTTCCAAAATATGTGAGTTTGGGCAAGTTTGAGAAGGTCCAGGAAGGGTGTTATATTATTCTAAGCTATGTGTCTCTTGTCCTATTCTTGTCATGCTCTCATGGATTTCTCTTCAGTTCCCTGTGCTAACTGTTGATTAGTGAAGCATCAGTTCTGCTCTCCAGTAATGCCTCTGAAAGTTAATAGCTGCACCTTCATTTGAAATGCTATTTGTTTTCAAAAGAAACTTAATAAGAAAAATCTAAGTGAGGTTAACAAACAAACACCAACGTTAAGGCTTTTGACATGCTGCTGGAAAGGACCTGCATATTCTTCTGGTTTTAACTTAGTAAAAATAGAAGGGATCAAAGTAGGACTTTGACCTCTCTAAGGAGCAATTCTCATTAGGGCTGGTTGTGCATGAAGGGGGGTGCTATGGCATGGGCTTGGGCCACAGTATGAAGTCTTAAGCCCAGGTTTGCTAGACCCTTTGGGGATAGAGAGGAGGGAGACAGGCTGCCAAGGTCTGAGTGGTTGCTGTAACCTATCCCACGACAGAGCACTAGAGGTGTCTGGTCAAGATGTAGGAAAGGGCTTTCACTAAACATACCTGTTAACAAGTGGGCTTGAATCTTCTTTCCAAAATCCTGCTGGGTGTGAATCAAAGCCAAGGTTGCTTCCTGCTGCTGGCTGTATTGGTTTGGCCATGATCAGAAAGGCTGAAATACTACTAGAGAGGTTGCTCAGCCACATTTCTAGTTCAGCCAGAGTTAGAAATAGCACAAATCTCTTTGGGTTTTCCTGAAAATTCTAGCCCCAAATTGCAGATAAAAAAAAAAAAAAAAGCCCTGCATGAGATGAGTTAACTTACAAATTGTAGTACATCAGTCTTGGAGGATCCTCGGACTCCTTCGGAGAGGTCATAAAGGATAATTATCAGGATTAAGTGCCCTAAACAGATTTGCACTGTTACTGGAAAAAAGTACAGGCTCCCCAAAAGCAAAATAAATAAAAAAACCCCACGAATGAGTGCTTTAGCTCTGGGTTTGCCTAAAAGGAACTCATCATGTCTCTCAAGTTTATCCTCAGTCACAAGTTACATACTGGGGACAGCAGTAGTACTTACAAAGTCTTGTTTCTTGTCATGCACCCCTAAGCTTGTTCTCTGCCAGCTGGCAATAGTAGCTCTTCCCTTCTCTAGTCAGGTGCTATATTTGTGTGGGTGTCACCCCCCTGCCCTGTCTGGGCACTGAGCTTAATATTTCTTTCTCCATAAAACCTGTTTGAAATGAGTAAGTTCAGAAGTTATTGGAGGTGAGGGGGGCTCTGTGTGTGTGCCTCCCCATCCACATATGTGCATGTGTTAATAAGCTGTTTAAGCTTAATTTCCTTAGGAAACCAAACTAATGGCCCAAGAAAATCAGACTAACCAAATATTTTTTTGGAACAGCTGTAGAAACACTGAATGATACCTGTGGTGATTGATAGCAGCCTCCAATGCTCCCCGTGCGGGTGCCGTGTATTAGCAACCTACGTGTCATAAATGTGCAATGGTCTACAACGTAGAGGCACAAATCCTTGTCATTTGAAGGATTGTTTATTAGAGGGAGGATGGGAGGGAATGGATCAGAACCCTCCTCTGCTATTAGCACTGAAGCTGTTATTTGTCATGTTGTGATTTATGTGCCCGCTCAAAGCTTTCATCCTGTTTTGATGTTTTGTTTTATGGGGTTTTGTATTATTAAAATTCCTCGGTGCAAAGTGTGCACAACACTAAGAACTGCAATGACCATAATTGCCCCCTCTCATTGCATGCTCTGGCTTTTTATGTCCAAACTTAGGGGCATGTGGAATAATGCTGTTTGGAAATACCTTGCATATGTTTTTTGCTGACAGATCCATAGAACAGGAATTATTTCAACAAACTGGTTTTTGCTTTTTTTTTTCCTCGTGTGTATGTAAACCACATTTGACTCATATAAAATCTTCTGTTAAAGTACTTATACTTAATTATTATTTTTTCCAAGAGGAAGATCAGTGCTTTTGCTTTTTAGTGATGTGCAACTGATGGGATGATGGTATCTGTAATGCTTTTTTCCTCCTGAGTATGTAAACCTTTGCTGCTTTCATGATCCTTTCAGTGGAAAGGCTCTCGAGTAGAGGATACCCTGTGTCTTGAATTGCAAAAATCCACCTGTATGTTAATAAATGGCTATTTCATACATTTTTATGTAATAATTTATCTACAGCTCTTGTATTTCCAAGATGAAAGCATAATGGATAGCCAAGTGTCAAAAGCTGTGGTTGATGGGGCTCATTCTCTAGCCAGCTCTACAAGCTGTGTGTATTTCAGACGTGTGTATGACATCTATTAATTATCTAGTACATCTACTAGCTAGTTGTAGCTGTATCTTCAGTATAAAGCACAGCCAAGGACTGGTTTTTCCTTCTGGCCACTGCAGCTATGTGAAACTTCCAGTGGACTATGTAGTGCCAAACTGAGTTTGTACAAACAAGCTCTAGTCGAGTTTCAATTCCCATTATAATCTGTTACTATTTGAGTGGCAATTTCAAAGGTGTTTCAATGTGAAATCAATCTGAGCTGCTGTTATGTATATTCAGGTGAGATGAACTGTGTGTTACAGCACTTAATTCTGGAGCCCAGGGTGTGAAGCTCTGGCATGGGTGAAATGAATTCCACTCTGGGGGGATAGTCTGCAAGGCTTATGCTCCCAAGTGGATTAGCTTTCTCAAATAAAAATCCCCACTGATGTTTGATTCAGGGGAAGCAGCCCTGGCTTTCTTTGCGGGGACTCTGATGTTGTGCGTCAGTAGGGAAATTTGAGGAGGTAAATGGCCACAGTTCATCAACAACTCTTCTTTTACATCATGTTTCTGAGCAGCGGGTGTGCTCCTCCTGATGAGCTGCAAATGTGTACTTAATATTATATTAGCTATTAACTCCCAAAGTCAACAGTTTCCCTGGTAAGATCAGAACACTTCAAACATTGCTCTGTATTTTAAAAAGAGAGTCATATTTTTTCAAGGTAAAAGAACTCTTATTAAAACATTTACAGATACTTCTATGATGTTAGATTGTTTTGGGAAAACTTTGATCACTGCAATGAATACGTACATTTGTATGTGTGGTGTCATTCTCTGCCCCCCCATTTTTCTTCAAAGAGGAGAAAGTGTTTCTGCTTTTCTAGGGTCCAGGGAAGGTCTGGGATTTTTTAATGCTCTGTAATAAGCGTGAATTGGAGCCTGAAGACCTAAACCAAGCATGTGAGTGCTGGTGGGGCACTGTCATCTCCCTGCAGCATTGTGAAAGATACTGTCTTTTGAATGTCCCCTCTCCTGCTTGTGGAACAGAGAGGAGACACCCTCTTGATGCTTCCTGTAGCTGCCAATCTGCTCATCCACACAGGAGGAGAAGATGAATACTTCCTTGTGTGCCACTCCTCTTCTCATCCCCTCTTTGAGAGTGCAAGAGGTTTGCAATGGCAACTCTGCCAAGGCTGTTGGCCACTAGTTTTGTAACATCTAAGGATTTATACTTCTATGGGTATGAAGTTCAGCAGGCTAGATGCAGCTTAACTCCTGAGCACAGCTAACAATGGTGGTGACAAGAGCTCGCTGTGGAAATGACAGTGCCCTTACAGAAGGGAGCAAGGGGTCTGATCCAAACCCCACTTCAAATGGACAGAAGCTTCTCTGTTGAGCTCGCTGTAGAGTGAATTAAGCTCCCCAGTAAATAGCTGCTCCTCTGTAGCAGCAGTCAGCTGGTGTAATGCTGCAGGAGGGATTGGTTACAAGCAAATGGTGTTTCACCAAATTCCAGGCTAGCAGCAAATTCTTACAGCCCTACTGGAACCGAGAGCACACGCTCACTGAATGCACGTTGTGAGCAACTGCAGAGGTGACAAGTTGTCAAATGGATGCTTGCTGCCTAAATAGGAGGAAAATGGTGAGCATGAGGAAAAGAAATGCGTGTATACGTGCCTTGGGAATGCACACACATTCAGTGAGCGGTCGTGGTGATGTTTTGAGCATCCCAGAGCACTGCAAGTGTGCTGATTGGCTTGATCTTGGTGTGTAACATAAGTGGTGGCTTGTGACCCTTCCCGGGCATGTGTTTAGTGGTCTGCCATAAACTTGCTAGCACCTCAAATGCTTTAAGGGGGAGAGGGGGGCAGAGAAGAAAGGAGGATGGCTCTGACAGCACTGTTAAACATAAGTTAGTACATCCCAGATAGCAGGTCTCAGCCTCTGCTGCGTGCTGCAATGATTGGAAGAGCTGCCAGGTTGTTTGGCTACAGGTACAGCACCAGCTGCAGTGGGTCTGTAGTGTTCCTGGCTCTGTGGTGTGTCACTGACCTTTTGTGTTTTGCTTTTTTTCCAGTGTCACATTTTGATACTTTATTGTAAAGAGAGATTTGAGGAGTCTTGGGCTTCTTTTTGACATGGGCTATTTGTCAAAAGCAGTAAACAGTAGGTGTAGGGGTAAGGAGGAGTAGCTGGAACAGTATGTGTTTGTGGGGACAGAAGAGGAAAAGCACAAAGTTACTCATCTGCCTTTGTACCACTAAATCATGTGGCTGCTCTTCCAGATGTCTGCAGCAGATCATTTCTTTTGGGGTAAAATGGGTGAGGACAGGCTTTAATTACTGGCCACAGGCATTTAAACTGGCCTGAGAATTGCTAAGTGCCTTTAATGAATGGTAGGAGCTTGGTGCCTGTGAGGCTGGGAGAGGGGCTCAACTTTAGCATTTGAGGTTTGCAGCTGGTGGTTCTTTCTCCCATTCCAGCCAGAGCCAGGCTGCTGCCCAGGTGGGTAACGTGAAGGATGCTGAACCAGAGGTGGTTGCCATGTCTGGAAGATGGAGAAATGGTGGTCAACACAGCTTGTTCATTTGATCAGGCAGGAAGAGACTCTTGTTTTTTTTGGAAATATGATGAGAAACTAATAGTCCATGGAAAGATCATTTAGCTAGACAAAGTGGGAAATTATAAACCATACAGAGTACTGTAAGATGATAAGAATGCTTCCCAAGACACTTGTGCATTTGAATGGGAGGAAATCACAGAATGATTAAATCTGTCTCAAGAGAAAAGGGGGATAATTCTAAGAAGTTGGTAATGTGATGCAGTAATTACATCTGGAAAGCAGCACAGGAATGCTGTGTTAAGATCTTTTTAAAGATGATTATGCGATTCAGATCTTTATAAAGATGTTACTGATAGGCTATGTTATCTACTGATCCATTTGGCTTTCTAATATACTCATTAATATTTCTATAATTCAGTTAATCACTGGTTAAGATGAAGTAAAACACTAGAGAGTATGTTATTTCTAAACCTAGTAATAGAGAATGAAAGGAGAAAGGAAAAATGATTCTCTTCCTGTCTGCAATTGCTTTACACTGGAGTCACTTCTCCTCGTGACAGATAAAATTACTCTTGACTTGTTAATGTGAATGGAGTCGGGCTGTAGATTTAGGTCTGTAGTATCTCTATGGGTATTTATAGTAAAGAGTTGGAGTAGCAAATGCCATTATGCAGTGGATGGCATCAAGGTGCAGCTCGTAACTAACTCTTCACTGAAGTGGGAGGGAGAGCTATCTAAGCAACAAATAATGCTTTGTCTCTCTAGGATAACATACTTTTCTGTCACTTGTAATGTATTTTGGAAGCTACAGGCTGGCAAACTGAGACTTGTGTGTGATCATGGTAAACACTGTGCAGGCCTGCATTGAGAACTGCTTTCCACTCATGCACTTTAATTTAGCTCTGCAAGAGCCTCCCAGAATGGGGCTGAGTAAAAGGAGCATTGGGAAAAGGTGAATCCAAACAAGAACACACTTGCACCCCTTGCAGGTGGGATAGCTTCTGCACTAAACTCCTGTATCTGCTGGTTTAGCACTGGTGGGAGGTGGTCTGCTGACAGCTCTGAAGAGGTGTTGAATCTATAGCCAGGTGAGTAGCAGAGCATCCTCTCTGCTCCAGCTCAGTCCTGACCTGTGGGACCAGGCTGCTGCTGATTCTTGTTTAATCCTTGGCCTTGCTGGGGCCACGAGCAAAACCACTAATGGGTGCCACTTGTAAGGGTTTATTCTGTTGCTATATCAAGGTGCCTACCTTCCAGCTCCTTCACAGCAGCTCTAAAGAGACTTGCCCAGAGAAGAAAAACTCTGCTGCTTATTTTCTACTGAGCTAACTCTGAGGGCATCTCTCTCTAGTCCTAAAAGAAAGAAGCTCTGCACTGGGGATGGGAATATCAGAAAAGGGCTTGTGGGAGAGGTATATTTAAAGTGTGCCAGCTTGCTTTCTGAAGTAAGGAAAGAACTGGAGGTAGAAGGAGGTGGGAGGGTAGCAGAGTAAGAAAATGTGAAACAAATTGAGGTTAAAGAAATTATTTACCCTTAAAATTGTTTTAAACAGCTTCAAGTCTCTCTGGCTTTGACTCAAAAACTATGAAATTCCCATGTCTCCAGCAGCAATAAATATTATGGGATTTTCCTCAAGTAGCTTCCCAACTGGACTGATGTTTTCTGTCCTAGTAGAGCGTGCTTCTGGCAGCAAGAATAATGTACAGGGCTGTTTCCAAAGGTGATGTGGCTTCTGAAGCCCATAGGATTCTGTACCCTGTGCTGGTGGCTATAAGAACACCAGACCTGTTTAAATATAAAAACCTGAGGATTTGGTTTGTGTTTGGTGGGGGGTCTTGTTGCACAGGATGTAGCTGCTGATTTAGAACCTGCATTGTGCTCTGGTATTATGGGGGTAAACCAGGTTTTCTGCAGTCTGAAGGGGAAGGTACCTGGATGCCAGATGCCTGTGGGAGACAGAGGGAAAGGGCAGAAATTAAGAATAAAAATATCTAGCTGAAACTTTGAATGGAGTAAGCTTAAAGAATATAGGAGCTAGATAATTAAACTTGTATTTGATTTTTACTTCCGTATTATTTTATGGAGGACTTAAAAGCAGTCTGGAAAGGCTTTAACACTCAAGCAATTCTCTTTCCCATAGTCAATTTGCTCTATTCAACAATATTCTTTCTTTGCATCCACCTCACTTAACAGAGGTCAAGTAAAGAAGTGCAGAAATCATTGAAAAGCACTCCACCAAGAAATAACAAGTGAATACTTCATTAATTTTTTCCCCCCCCCCTCTGTAGCCAAGACAGAGCTAAGTAATTTGTTAGAGCTAGGAATCAACATATAAACATTAAGAAATCACATGTTTTCTTTGAGTCTTCCACATGCTTTGCTTGCATTATCTTTGGGCAATAGTGAAGAGAGGAGAAAGCAGCAAAGCCATGTTCTTGTATTCCAAGTCAGCACACATTCAGCAGGTCATCTTGTTGAAAAATAGTTGTTTGCTGAAAGAAAGATTCTTTCTGTTTAACTGTGTTGATGTAAGAATGTCTGGTCATGGAGAGATGCTCCATGGCCTATAAGCATTTCTCTAGCATCTCTGGAGAAATGGAATGATTCAGATGAAATCAAATGTCAGACTTTCTCCTGTTGTTGCCACGTAGCAGATGCTTAAAGACTAAAGCAAAAGGGCATGTTAGCCCTTGCCTGGAATGCCTGCCTTCTTTCTGGCAGCCTGTTGCTTTGGGCCTTCCTGAGGCAGAAGTTTTTTCTGGGTCCCTGTGTTCAAAGACCACTGATGGCCTGAGACTTCCTCAACTTGTCCAAACTTTCTTTAAAATTGGTTATAGGGAATATTTTGTATATTTTCTGTTTCTGATGCTATAGAAATAATAATCCTTTATTTGGAGGTTTGGAGAGCTGTTGATAACTAACGTTGGAGCTAGGGGATAATCCCAGTTGAATTTAAGAGTTACCTGTGTGCTCAATATCTGGAGGATAATGAAATAACGCTCTGAGTCAGAAGTACTGTGTTGTTTTTATCTTGCCTCCTTGAGATGAAGGGTATGTTTATAGCAACATTTTACCACAAATGCTATCAATAGGGATCTCTTTAAGAAAAGCATTTAATGTCATGAATTTACATTTCTGTATTCCAAATTATAGCATAAGTGGTGGTCTAGGGAAGATTCAGGTTCTTGTTTAAACAAATTCAGCATCTGCATCGGTGGCTTGTAGCTCTGCTATCCATAAGACAACATATTTCAAAGTATTTGGGAAACATGGTCTTGTTTTTCTCTTCCTTTTGTGCAATCATT
>VWZY01011556.1:1974-17841 GCA_013399075.1 Chloroceryle aenea | reverse complement strand
GACCCAGCACTATGACAGCAGCTAGACCCTGTCACTAAGTGCTACATCCAATCCTTCCTTAAACACTCCAGTGAAATTGTTATTGCAAGTCAGTAACTTCCTTGGGCTGTGGCTTTTTTCTTCTCCCATCACTCTCCACTACAGCATCTATTTCAGACCCTGTGTTAGGCTTGCCCACGTGTCAGCCTAGAAGGACACAGAGCAGTGTTTCTCTTACCTTACAGTGGTATAAGAGAGATGCTATGTTAACTGGGGGGACTTTCCTTGAGGAAATAAAATACTTCATGACCAGCATCTCTCAGTTATGATGGATAGGGTTTGCCATAACTGGCTGGAGCACTGGTCTGCTGACCTCAGACCATGGCCTCTGGAGGTTGGCTCTATGCTGAGATGTGAGGATTTATCCTTTCTGTACTTCACAATATGTTGATTTTGCTTTATGACCGTATATCTTAATTGTCACTCTGCAGGTTACTTGTGCAATAGATTTTAAGTACTCTGCCTTTATTTCAGTCTCAGCTGATGACTGCTCATTCACTATTCCATGTCCTAGCCTTAAAAAAAAGGCAGTAAAAGCAGACACATCTCTTAAGTCTTTGCTTTAAAAAGTTTTCTGCTTTCCTACCACTGGGGAGCTGAATTCTTCTCCAGTCTCCCCTTGCTTTCTGCAGTAGTTGCCTGGGAGCTAAGCAGATGTGGCACATTTATACAGAGCCAGTTCATATCTAGTTAATACATTACTGGCACCCACCTATGTCCCAGTATTTTCATAGCTTTAGATATTATACAAAGGGAAAAAAATGGCCTTGTTACTGGTGTGAACTGCAAGCAGTGACATAGATGGGAATAGAGAGTGCTGGCTCCTGCTGAGGAGTTTTTGTTTTGGGTCTGTAGTAGCAAGAACAAAGCATTTTAATTTTTTTTCCTTTTTGAAAAACTATTCTGCTGCCTGTGCACTTGATAGGTTGGGTGGGTGTGGTGGTGGCTGGGTTTTGTTTGGGTTTTTGGTGGGGTTCTTTTAAACTTGTTTGTTCATTCTTAATGCTTAGGGAACTTGTCTAAAATTCCTGATTGTGGTTTGTAAAATAACCCTCTGTTATGTGGCCTCTAAATTAGGTGTGCCATGCCTCCTGTCCTGGGGGTTTTCTGCACTACGTGGTGCAGAACTGGGCAGAGGGGTTTGAGATGGGGACAAGTGACCCAGCGTGGGCACAGGGAGTAGGAAAGCTGTGTCACTAGATGCTCTGGCTGCAACAGTTCTGTCTGTGATTGTGGTTCCCCCCTGCTGTAACTGTAATCAGGATTCCAGTGGAATGTTCTGCCTGGTGTCACTGTCAGCAGTAATGTGGACCAGATCTTATGGAGTGGCTCAGGGCCCTCTGCCTACTACATCATGCAGTGTACATGCACTTGTAGGGAATGAATTTTCATGGGTAATATGTTTTCCTCTGTATGCTGGCAGAGGGTCAAAACTGCTGTGTAAGCAGAACCATACGTTTATTTATGGATCTCTGAGAGCTGCGATGAAAATAGAGATTCTTCTTGTGTATCTCTGAGAAATGGTGCTTTGTTGGTTTTAAAAATAGGCATTTTATTTCTTTGACTAATTCCAAGGAAACTTGCTGTACTTCTGTCCTTGCTCACCTTGTCCTGACATACATCCCATATGGGATAGTTTTGCTCAATTCCCTACCTTTTCTGAGTGTTTCCTGCTAGTCCTGGACCAAAGAAAACCCAAATGTAGAGCTTTATATGAAACACATCTAAGATGAAGGATATAAAGCAAATGCTAAGCAAAAAGTACATCAGTTCCAATTCCTGTAGCACAACTAACTTACTGTCAACATGACTGATACCAATAACATACAGCAAGAAGACAGTGCTGAGAGATGCTGCCTGTTAAAAGCTCTGATCCTGATAAGGAACACATGAGCAGCAAGCTGGTTAACTCCTGGTGCCTGCTCTCTCTGAAGCCTCTCTCTGTTCCTGGCCCTTCCTTCAGAGCTTGTGAATCACTTCCCCTCTTCCCTGAAGAGAAGCTCTTTAGAAAATGGCATCCCAGTGTGCCATGTTTCTTGACTTGCAGGGACCTTTGGAACAAAATTGTTCCATGTACCTGCAGAGATGCTTTTCCCTAACTGCTGAATCTGTAGATTTTCCCAGAGTGTTGGAAGTAGAACTGTTTTTCTTCTGATTCAGGCTTTGTTGAGGATTCAAACCCTCAGGTCAAATTTTCATAGAATCATGGAGGTTGGAAAAGACCTTTAACATAGTCCAACCATTAACCCTGCTCCACCAAGTCCAGCCCTGAGCCACATCCCCAAGCACCACAGCTGGACAGCTTTTCAACTCACCCAGGGATGGCGACTCAACCCTCTCCCTGGGCAGCCTGTTCCAATGTCTGGCAATCCTTCCAGTGAAAAAATTTTTCCTCATGTCCAGTTTAAATGTTCCCATGTGCAGCTCGAGGTCATTCCCTCTTGTCCTGTCACTAGTTACTCGTGAGAGGAGACCAGTGCCTGCCTCTCTACAATGACCTTTCAGGGAGCAGTAGAGTGTGATGATTTTATATTTGGAGATGTTGGGAATGCCTCTAGAGCTCCCCTCCCACCGCTGTGGGACGCGTGGACTGCACCGCAGCAGAATCTCCCCTGGGATAACTGTGACAAGAGTGAAGAGGCATTTGCAGCCCTGTCTTCCTGGAGATGGGTTTGGAGGAGGGGACCAGCCACAATGTGGGGCAAGCAATGTCATTTCAGCTTGCTTTGCTGCCTTTCCAGCTTGCTTTGCCCTTGCCCATATGCCAAATACTACCCTGGAACTGATTACTCCTGATACCACAATTGTGAGATGACTTGAAGTCCTCTCATGTAAGGTATCTGAAGGGTGAGACATTTTCTCTTCCCTCCCATGCCCCTTAATTTTTTTGGTCTATTTTAGGGGAGGAAAGGCCCCTGGGGTCCCTTCAGTCCATAAGCCCTTAATAAGGGTATCTAGAGAGCATGATGCTCACTGCATACCAGCAGTTGTGAAGTTGTATTGCTTCCATAGCAGCCAGGGATGTTATAAACACAAGAATGACTTCACTTGAGGAATAAACTGATGTGGAAACTGCTGTGGTCTTTCTGACCCAAGCCATGGCCAGCAGCTCTGCCAGCTCTCACCCAGCTCTTGTGCTGGAATGAGACTGGACTGAACCTCAGCAGTATGGGCTTGGCTAGCTTGTAGCTTATCTAATGATTTTATTGATACCTAGACTGGCAGTCTGTTAGCCTTCTCCATATTTTATTTCCTTTATGCCTGTTTCAAATAGTGATGGTGCTCAGGAGCTTTTTGTGTAACAGCTGCCGAGAGAGTATTGAACACATCCCTCTGTGTGTGGGGAAAACAGACTCTGAGAGCATGTTTCCCTGGGAAGAGATAATTTATATGTGCTTATCAGTATTCCTTGCAGTTAAATAGCTTCTCGGTCTGATTCACCAGTATATTAAAGCTGTTCTTTAGCACTCTGAAAGTACAAAATGGCTTCATAGTAGATCAAGTAACCACTGGAGAGTATCTTCTGGTCTTGGAGCATCTTATGCCTGGTAAGGTTGCCATGGTAGCTCCCATACCATCAGTTTTCTAGGCTGTCAGCATCAGGGATGCACCCGGTGAAAAGATCCAACACCAGTTTACCTCCTTGGGATTTTCAGCATCTTCAGGGTTGTTTTGTGCCTGCCACTTGTCTTGACTTTTAGTAGGTACAAATACAGAGTTCAGAGAGATTCTATAATAAAAAAAACCTTGCTTAAAAGACCAAGATCCAGAATGTTCCTTGACTGGAGAGTTGGGCTAGTTTTTTTCAAATTAAATCTATAGGTTTCAATTTTAAATTGTAATAACTGATTAGAAGTGAGTAATCTGAGTAGTGTTCCTCATACTCAGTGAGTTTACACCATGCAAAGCAACTAAAGACACCACATAACAGGTTATGGCATGGCTGAGCTCATTATAATACTGGAATACTAAAGAGTTTTAATGACACTCTGCATCTTGCATGTAGTAAAAGATCCTCCCCCTGTGGAGGATTTTTTTTTTCCTTTAAGCAGCAGTATAAAACAACTGCATTTCTAGAAGTTTGCATTTCCCCCCCACCCATCTGCTCAAATAAATCCAGGAAACTATAACTTACTGTTTATTGATTTCTAGAATTGGTCAGTAAAAGCATTCTTCTGCTCAAAGTTCAGTAAATGACTTTTTTTAGACAGAAAGGATCGAGATGAATGACTGGAAAAGGTGTTAGTAAATTAAAATCTGCAAGAAATAATGATGCTTGATTTTTAATGGAAAGAGGCTTGCTCTGTAGACACTTCCCTTCATGCCTTAACTTTTGAGCTTTGCAACACTTCATGGGATATGACATTGAAGAATTATCATCCATTTCCCTTTCCTAGTGTGCTGAAGGTGGTGCATAAACTCCCCAGCCACTATGGCCAGCTCCTCCAGGAGCCGTAAGGGCAGAGGGTCCTGCTCAAATTCTTCATCCAAGGCACAGCCTGTTGCACAATCCCATAGCCCTGCTGGGACACACAACCAGGAATGGCATCAACTAGCAGGATCAACATCTGGGGGGGCTTTGAGTTGAGTTGTTTGTTTGCTGATGTAACCCCCAGGCCACGTACCTTTCTTCAGGAACACACGGAATTTCCTCTGAAGACTTTCTTTTANCCTAAAGATTCTATGATTCTAATAGGTAGGGAGGAGAAGAGCATTGCGGTGGGACTGCAGGAGAGTTGAGAATAGGACCCAGTGATATCTATATATCCAAAAGAGCAGTAGGGAGAAGCTGGACATAATATGATCCTGGATTTTTTTCTGGAGCTGCTGGTTTGATGTTCCTCAGGCTTCAGTGGCACCCTCCAGCTATGGCTTTAGCTCTGGTGGCACATCTGTTGTTTTCTGGGTAGGAGTGGGTTTTCCTCCTGGCTGGAGGAAACCTGATGTTTCTACCTTTCATGATGGCAGTCTTGGTTGTCTGAAGCTTTGGATTCAAGCCCTGCTAAATATGAAGAACTTGAAATCCAAGGATTACTACCATCTGATTTTGTCAGCTGATGCTCTGATTTTTTGAGGTCAAGTGTTTTTGTGTGTAAATAACTCCAACATTTGGGTGCCAACAGGGTGATATTCTGCATGGCACTGAGTGAGGAATGGTTTGCATGTTCCACTTGCTTCCAGGTGTAGTTTCAAGACTTCTTAGCACATTGAGTCTGTGTCACCTCAGACTGGTTACCCAGGAAAGGAGACACGCGGTGTGATGGTTGGATATCCTGGCAGAAATATGAACAAGGATTTGAAACTCATACCAAGGCAGAGGCCCAATGCAACATCTGTGTGCTTCTCAGCTGTGTCTTCAACTCGGGTTTTCAAGCCTGGGTCTGAAAGCATCGTAAGTCTGCTAAATCCTAAGGATCTCTGAAGTGTAGCATCTAAGGGATAGTCAAAATTTTGCCTGTGGGTTCTCTTAATACACCATTCTTAAGTCCAAAGTTTACTGAATTCATCATCATGGCACAATCTGAATAACAAATTAAAAATTAACTAGCAGCATGATAATAAGAGGATGATTTACTTGTATAACTCCATAAAAAAGGAAAGCTAGCAGTACAGGGTTGAGGTTTTTCAATGCATTGAATAGTAGTACATGCATTGAATATTAGGGTTTTGGTTGGTCCTATAATAAGTAGTTTTCCAGTTATCTATGCATCCATACACTTACAGTTGGAAAAAGCCTTAAAACTAATAATTACCACCTCAAATATGGGTAGCAGGCAAACCTCCCAGGCTACTCCTGCAGCAGTGCTGCTGACTTAAGAAGAATGCATTTTTCAGTGTAGGTTCCTGTTCATCTCCCAAGGATTTGCTTGAGACTGCTCCTCCCTTGCCTGGCACCTGTGTTTTCAATCTATGCATCCTTTCTCTGGATGGCTTTTGCACCTATGGAACAAATCCTTAGCTGATGTGGAACGTATCTTGCTTACTTCATTCTCACCTGCTGTCTTTTGCTTTTATTTCCTTTGAAGTTGTCCTTAATCTCAAATACATTTTTGAGACTGGCAGTTGTATTTCCTCTTTGTATACAGAGGCAAAAATGATGATACCCATAATAATACCCAGTGTATTGCTTTCTTAATAGTCCAGCTCACTAATCAGCACAAATCTTGTGCTGAAGGTAAAAAGCATTGGAAGATGGAGGAGAAATCAAAGTGAAAGAAATATTACATAAATAAAAGCTGTAGGTGTTGCGAGGGAAATGCAGGAGTGATGCTGTTCAATGAGAAGGTCAATTAGGAGGATTGATTTGATGCAAGGAAATGTTTCAGATAAAAATTGCGCTGTGGCATTAAGGGAAATCAAACAGATGTGTGCACACATCTATGCTTTAGAGGCTTGCTTTTAATGAGACTTTTCTCTCCCACAGTCACTGCTAACAGAGATTGGGAGCCACTGCTTCAGTCTCGTCATGCTGTGTGTTTGAGGTTTGCTAGCTGAGGTGTGGCTCATCAGGGAATTAATGTTGGCGTTTGATTTTTCATTCTGATAATTGTGCAGCTTGCTTTGCTTGACGAGGCCCTCACGTATGGATGTTGGTTTATCTATTGCAGTTTCCCAACTTACAAAGGAGACTGCAGGCTGACCAGGTCATGCTGAAAGGAGGAGAACCAGTGCTTGACCCAGCAAGTTGCTACGCTGACAGCTGCAGCTAGGGCACTCCAGAAAACGGTGAGATCAACAGGAGAACAATAGATGCTGTTTGAATGGTTGAGCTTTGGGAGCAGGTTAAACCACTGCTTGATCTTTATATGGTTGAGGTTTTGTATGGGCACGTTTTCTGCATGCTTTGGAAAAGAATTCATTGTGTGACTAACATCGTCATGTTATTGACTTGAATATATTAATGGGAAGATAACCTGGTGTTCCCAATCATACTTATCTTTGGAAAGCTTCCAAATGCAACATTGCCATAGCTATCTTGCATTGTTACCTGTAGAATAATCCCGAGGGGAGTTGGGTAACTACTGTGGGTTTGGATTTGTTGCTTTTAAAAGGAGTTGAAGTCTGATACAATTTCATTCTTTAAAGGGAGATTATTGAGCAGTTTAAAATGGGGTAGGTGCTCGACCTTTTCATGCCTGGAGGAGGGGAAAGGCATTTGTTGTAGGCAGTAAGATATCCTCTGCTATTTATGACTACTGCTGTAATAAATTGCATCCTGGTAGACTTCACACAGTAATAGTATAATGCATTTGTTTGGCACAATGGAAAGCCATGCAAACAGTGTGGCTAAACTCAGTAATTGTTGAATTTTGTGCCTCTTGACATAAATATGAGCTACAAAAGGTATAAAACCTGTGGGGTGGACTGTGTGGATGGATTCCTTTATCAACAGAATGCTCCAGAAGGATGAAATGCTGCCAGGTTTATACAGTGCTGGACTTGGAATTGGGGTACGTGGTGCAGGACTGTGGGATGAGCAGCTGCCCCTGAGACTTCTGTTCTCTGTGGTTGGCTATTCTGCATGTGCCCACCCCTCTGTGTCCTCCTTGCTGCCCTCTGCTTCTGGGGGGACTTGTCTGCCTCTGTTAGCTGTGCTAGGGCTTTGGTCAGATACTGTGTGGAGAGCTGTGCAGTGGAAGAGGACGGCTCTCAATGTGATGCAAAACTGGATCTCCTCTCCTGTGATCATTAGCCCATCTTTCTCTACACCAGGCTGACACTTTGAAAAACAGACCATGGGATAATTTGCCACAAACTGCAGTTTGGTTGTCTTCAAACTGTTTGTGACTTTGCTCAGTAGAGCCAACTGGAAAAAAGGAATATAGCTTCAGGGCTGGGTTCATGAAATGCAGGGAGGAGGATGCTTTTTGCTTAAAATCTAGGTGCCCTTACTCTGGGTGAGGCTACATAGGAAGAGGTTGTGGATTCTGTCTTGCTAAGTCTCTGGAGACAGAGTATTATATAGTTAGTGTTAAGTGCTTTAATAGCAAGTTTTGAAAGTACAGTGGAAATGCCAAAGGCTTTTCTTCATCTGTTCAGCAATCCAGCCTCTTGATACTCCTGCAGCTGGTTTGGCTTGTGTCAAACATCCCTGTAGACTCCCCAACAAATGGCCATGTTTTCAAGAGTATTTGAAGAGCAGCTCATGCGTGATGTGGTGGAAGATGGATATACCAGTGGGAAATCCAACTGCATCTCATCAAGCACAGCCCTTGGTTACACAGTGTCTCTCTCTTCCAAATCTGACCACTGAAACCTTGAACTAGAGTGCTGGATTCTGTTCCTACTGCTTACATCTCCACACTTCCTTATCTAAGGCATAGCTTAATCCCTAACATTTGATAGCAGGAGGGGAGTCAGCTTTGGTCAAATACGTAATTGCCTGTATTAAAAGATCAGGTCTGGCTAAATCTCCCCTAAATCTACTGCCAAAAAGTTAAGAACAAAGTGGTTCTTTGGTGGATATCTATTCTCCTTCTAGTAATCAATGCAGTGGATGAATCTCTCCTAATATAAAATTCCTGGAGCTTTCTCTGCCCTTTCATTAGTCACTGGAGGTAGGTGTGACACATGGTTTCACAGATGTGGTAAAACAGGTAAGAGGAATCATCCTCTGGAGAGGCTTCCCCTTTGACTGCAGAGGGTGCTTATGTGACCAGAGGCTTCAAGTTAAGCAAGATCTTTGCTTCTGCTCTCCCCAGTCTAGTGAGGGTAACTGCTGGAGGAGGTAACTAAGGATGTTGCTCTCCTGATTTAGATGTGTACCCTCGATACTTAAAGTTCAGTTGTGCAAAAACTGCCTTTTGTTTAAAAGTAGGTGAAACCACTTTACTGAGTATCATTTAAAGGATACCTTTTATCTTGGTCTGGACAAGATCAAAGACATCCTGAAATTACATTAGTATCTGTGGAACAAATGAAGTGCTGTTTGTCTCTTTGGAAGCAATAAGCAAACAAACCCCAGTTTTTTGAGTCTATTGGACTAAAGTTTCCTCCCTTTGTTACCAGTAAAATACTATTTTCGGGGTACTGAGTCCCAAATGAATATTGCTATGCTGCACATCCTGGATTGTTGTAAAGGTAGAAACAAAGAGGATCTTTAAACATCTTTATTTTAAACTGAAATATGCCTGGCAACCCAGAAAAAGGTAGTCATGTAAATGGCAAAAGGACTGTAACAATTTTCCCAAGCTTGTTACAAGATATTGCATCTGTGTTTGTTAAATAATTAAAATCTTCCTTAATTAAAAATGTCTTGAGTATTCCCAGCACCTAAAAAAAGTTTTCTTGGCTTTTTTTTTTAAAAGGTATTTTCAGTATAAACATGTTTGTTTTTAGAGGTTTTTGACTCTGTCTGTTTACAAGCACAGTGTCAGCTGCTGTGCCTCCAGATTGCACTCGCCCTTGAGTAGAAGTTGGACCCTGGATGCCTGTGAAGCCTGATGTCGTTCTGCCTGTTGCATAGTTAGAAAATGAGACCTTTGATATTGTGCTTGAATTCTTGCTGATAAAATACTTAAGTTCTACCCTGAGTAGACCAGAATGCAGAAAAATCTGATCTCTTTCTGTCCTGAGGACACTGAGGCGTGCACGCTGCTTCCCGAGTAGAAACTGTCACTTTCAAGAAAGGAAAGGCAGGTGTCTGGGCTGCCCTGCCTTGATGGTATAGTAGCTTTTAGAAAGATTGATTTGCTAGTGAAAAGCTGATGCAGAGGTGGTGGGAAAAATATCAAGGTTGAGTACTATTTTCCACCACTTTTCAATATGAGACCTTCAAGTGAAGGAATGAATATTAAAGAAACTGTAATGCCAGGAGCCTTTGCAAATGTGTGTGTGTGGTGTCTTGAGATAACTCTGCTCTTCCTTTGCTGGAGAATCTTTGTCTTCTCCTGCAAGCAGAGTGGTGCTTTGTCCAACTCAGGAGCTGGCTGTTTGATGCAGAAGGGTGATCCCTCCAGCTTCAGACGGCTGAAGGGTGCTAAGCTGGTTACAAAACCATCTCTTTCCTTTTGCCAAAGCCCCTGACAGGAGGCCTGTGGTCTGTGTGTAGCAATTTGCTGTGATGCTTGCACTGCAAAAAGTAGTAGAAATTAATAAATGATTTTAATCTAAAATATCTTTGCATTTGCTTTAATAAAAATGTAATTCTTTCGGGGGAAAAATAATTGTACGTAGCAGTACCTAGAGAAGAATTGCCCAGACAATCCAGTAAAGACTTAAAAATCAAAAGGAAGTACCCTTTAAGTCAACATTACAGAAATGAGATTATTTTGGAGATGCAATAAGGACTATTTTCATAGGTCAAGGGCTATGCTTGGTTAGGACACTGTACAGTGTGGGGTGGAATAACCTGTGCTGACAAAGGCATGTCACAATGAATGCAACATCACAGCATGGAAGGTCAGGTGAGCCAGCTTTCTTCCAAAAGCCTGGTGTAGGCATCACAGAAGGTTGTTTACTGTGTACACCTTGAGATATGGTGAGAGAACTCATCGGTGCTCCAGCATGGATTTCTCCCTTCCCGTAGGTGATGCCTCTGGAGGAGTTGATAGAGTAAAAAGCAGATTTTCTAGTCCTGGCAAAAATGCTAGGCTTCCTAGAGCAAGGGACAGTTTGTATGGGTTAACTGAAGTTCTGAAATAATTTGTGTGCTTCTAGCTGGGAAAAGACTCTTGTTTGTTTATTTTTACTGAAGTTTCACCTCCTGAATTAAGCAAGAGGACAAAATCTGAGTAAAGCTCCTGATGGGAGTTTGATTTGCTGGAGTAGAGGGAAGATAGAAGCAGTGTTTCTCAGAGTATCCTGTTCACTCATCAGCCACAACAGACTGACCATTACATGAGGGAAAGTAGAATTTAAGAGTTAATTCCTGGGTTACTTTTGGAGCTTTGTTTCTATTGTAGCTGAGCTACTTTGCCTTTGCTAAATGCTAATCTAATATAGATGCTGCTAAAACTTGGCTGGGTCTATTTCAGACATTTTAAGGGCTTTTTCTGCACTTAAATTTGTATTTTGGAGTTTGAAGACAATATTTACAACCAAAAACTTTCTTCTGGGATGTGGACACTTGAGTAGATTTTGGTTTTTTTTAGCTGTACTCATCTAATGACCTTGGTGTGTATGCAGGAGATGCATAATTACCAGCCAGGACCAAATCTGGAGTGGGGAAATGGAAAGAGAGAGTCAGAAATGTTCCATGTACTGGCAGCTCTATGTATGTAAGTAGCTGATGTTTGATATGAGCCTTCAGTAGATGCTTGGCTCCTGGCAATGCTGGGGCTCACAGCAGTAGATGGCAAATGCAGTAGCACACTTAAAGGAGCTACTTTTAAGGGATGCCTAAGGCTTTTCTAAGGGAGAGATGTGGATGTCTGGACAAATCCTTTTCTGCTTTGAGCGTGGTCCTGGAGCCATCAGTCAGATAAGCTGCTCCTAGCCAGGTAAATCAACGTGGGGTTGGTTTGTGAGCAGTGGTACTCTGAAATGAATAATGAGCCAGCTCCCAGGGATCTGACTAGTTATCACTAAGGTTTTTGTGATGACAGCCTAGCTGCAAGTAAGTTATTAAAAGGTGATATTTGTAAATCAGTTTATTACACTGTAACTTAGCTGTCACCAGTTTGCACTCCTTGGCTCAGTGAGGTGAGCTTCTACTCCACCTTATCTGACCTTTCATGAATGCTAAACTGTGTCAAAAAATAATGTTAGGATGCCATAAGTACATCAGCTTCTCAATTTTTGTTATAAGCAAGATTTACCCACCCCTCTTGCAAACACACTTGCAAGGATGCTACTGCTTTCTTCCTTCCCAAGGACTAGATATTCTTCATGTTAAAACAGAAGCAAGTATCAGATGCAGATGTTCCCCTGTATTTTAATGAGACTGCATCCTGGATCTGCCACAGCAAGGAAAGATTAGTCTTAAATGATGCTCAAAGAACTAGACATACAGTGGTAAGGAAACCTGCAGCATAAAACTGTAAGTAGCTGGCAGAATGAGTGAAATGCAGAGCAGGCATCCTGTGTGTCATGAGATGGCAAATGCAGTCAGCTTTAGGAGTGAACACGGGGATGTGTGTCACAGAAATGCAATGATTGCATTTTTGTTGTGGGTTTTTTTTCCAGCAACAAAATTTATTAAAATATCCCAGGAATTTAGACTGATTTCTAACTGAGAATAGGTATAAATAATATACACGTGCATGCTGGTTAGTAAAATGTACGTTGTTGTTGTTCTCATTGTCTTCTAAATTGTGGTTAGAAAGGGAGATCTTCAGTGAGTGGTAGAATTCAGGCATCCTGGGTGTGAAATACTGCAGTGTGCCAAGTGATGCAGGGTAGACCCCCCACTATTGCTTGGACCGGTGTGAAAGATAATACATCCATCTCATGTTTATATATCAATCCTGCCAGTGAGGAACTAAATATTCTAGGGCCCAAGCATTACACTGTGAGCATTCAATAGCCCAGTCTCTCTTTGAGGTGTGTACTGGCAGACACAAATGTTTGGATGGAAAATTAGATCCTCTCTGAATTAACAAAAAAATAATCTGGATGGGATTAAAAAAAAGTATTCCTGAGACTGTAGCCTAATTTCTTTTGTTGTTCCTCTACAGAGGCTGCAGGTGTAGCCTTATTTCATTTGCTGTAGTGCTGAGCTGATCTCATTTGCTGCAGGTCAAGGCCAGTAAGTCTTTCTGGTTTTCTGCTCTTTCTGCTGACAAGAGACACTGGAGAACAGCTCAAGGGGTACCTTGCTTCCACCCTGCTTTTTGGCCAGGACACGTGGTAAAATTCTGGTCTAGCCCTTTATGAAGAGCAGTAACTTTATCACTTTTGGAGGTAGATTGGGGAAAAAGAGGGAAGACAAAGCACTTTACCTTGTGTGGTTTAGCAGTATCTATGGGAGCAAGGCTTTCACTTGTCTTGCAGAGCAATGGTATGAGGAAAGCAAGGAGCCAGTAGATCTTTCATTGATGCTCTGCCTTCCCCCCATGCCCCCTGCTCTTGCAAAGTGATATCCCTTGCATTCCCATAGTTTACTTTGATGGATGTCTTGATGACCTGCTCGGTGCCAGAGTATTTAATTTTCAAATGAAAGACTGCTCCATGGGTGTTCCTCTTCTCTGGCTCTGTCAACAGCCAGAAGATGTGACAGCTATTGTTGCAGCTGTGACTTTTTATTGGACCAGTGTCACTGTGATTTATACTGCTGCCTGTCCTAGAGCAATGGGATTTTAAAGGAATTTCATCAGAGGAATCTCGGTCAAATCCATTTCATTGGCAGTGTTTGATTATCTGAGGCTAGGTCTGTGGTGAATTCTTCACCATAGAAGCTGCTCTCGGGGAACTGGAGACCATGAGAGTGGTGTATGCAGGCTCCCAGTGCTTTCTGCTCATTTTGCATATTGGAAGGTAAACTTTAGGAAAGGTGAGGAGAGTGATGAGAGCTGCTAGGAATTTTTTAATAAAGCTTTTTTGGCAAAACACTGGGGTCTGTCAAGAAACATTCATGTTCACAGCACATTATTTTGATATCGCTGACAGTGTTTCCACTTCCAGAACTGGGTTGCTAAAGATGGAGAGTGTTCAGCTTCCTGAAAAAAGCTTCTATTTTTCTGGTGACTGGGAAGTGTGTGTGTGAATGGACGTGCACAAACACGCACGTGTGCATGAAGGCTGCCTTTCTCAGCAAGCTCTCATGAATACAGTGATGTCTGTGGTGGTGTGGGGAACCCTCCTTAGTGACACGGGTATTCTCCCTCTTCTATGAAGATATCTGTAGCCCTGAGGAGGATGCATGAAGAAATATGGGCTTGAGCTTCTAGAATATGGGTTAAAATGCTCCTCCTAATCAAATTTCTGACTTGTTAAAGCTGACACTGTGTCGTTAGTGGCACTGCTTACTGCTGAGGAAGATCACTTAAAATGAGAGAGGGGAGAGAACGTTAGTCGAAAAGTAGGAGTTGAAGTCCTGTTGTATTTTTATCTGATTTCTGAATTCAGTGGCTCCTAAATGTTTTAAAATGGCTTTCATTTCTTCTTCAAGAAGCACCTTCCACTCTGAAGCGCTGATCAAGTAGGATCTCAGGAATTTCTCTGCTTGGAAGGAAAGTATTTACCTGGAGTTGGAATGAGAGTGGCTACTACAGCCCTTCCCCTAGGGTTTGGCTTTAACTCCAGAGCGCTCCAGCCCCTCTGGAACGTACTGTTCTTGCCTTTATTCCCCCTGAGTAAGAAGGTGGTGTCTCAATCAAAAGTAGGTTTGGTACTGCAAGTTTTGCACAATAATTACAGCATTCAACTCTCTCTAGCATGCATATACTCAAGTCATTCTGTCTTTGGGGTGAATAATTGCTCCCTCTCAATGCTATATCTGCATTTGCGTGTATGCATCTGGGGGTGGGGAAGAAGAATGGGCAGGCAAGAAATGTAATTATTCAACGGAAGCCTTAGTCTTGCATTATAAATATGGATCATGACTTAAGGAGCCTGAGGACATAATATATTTATCTTCTGCTTGAATATCTGGTTTTAATCATAGACTTGCCTGAGAGTCCTTACGAAAGATGAGCACTGACATTTAAAGTACTTCTGACGCATGCATTGGCTATGTACAGATAGTGAGCTCTTGCAGCACAGGGGCTGAGGACGAGAGGATGCTGAATTTGAAACCCAGCCAGTTAGTCTTCTCCAAAGAGGAAAACTTATTTTCATGCATTAGTAAATGCCTATAGGTAAGGCAAGGATATGTTTGGTATAAATGTCAAAGCATTCAGTTGAAAGGATATAATTTCTTGAAGCCTCAGTGCAGGCACGGGGGAGCGGGCTGGTGGCAAACATGAATTGTGTCCGCTGCACTGGCTTTGGGCAGACTCCTTCATCCCCTCTTGCCCAGCTCCTCTTTGTATCTGCTCAGCCTCGTGAGCTTTCCCAAAGAGCAAGAGTGCTGTTGTGTAACTGCAGAAGTGAATCGCGCGGTGGCTTTGTCCAGCCTGCTGCCTTCATCCTGGCAAAGAAATGCATAAAGTTCAGCAGCCATGCGCCTCATCCTATACACAGCCATTGTATTCCTGGCTCTGTCAGGGAAATCTATGTGAAGTATGCATAAAGAAGTGTTCAAAATGACATTCTGTCCCCTTTGCTGGAGAGACAGAACCACCACAACACAATGTATGATTATCCAGAGTCTGCCCCAGTGAAGACTAGATTATGTTACGAGCCTTTAGGCTGTCCTATAATTAAAGGCAAATGATGGTAAAATTAATCCACTATATTGCAGGTTATGCACCTTTCTTTCCATGGAATTGTTAGTGATAGGCACCTACAGGAGCCTCGCTGTGGTAAAAAAGGTATTTTCTTCCTTTTGCAGTTTTAATCTGACAGTAGAGGGCTTTCTGTAAAGCAGTGCCTATGACATAGCAGGTAGAACTTGCCATGATGTCTTTGACATCTGCCTGCATCTTGTAGGCAATGAAGCAAGGACTTGTAGGCAGTTACTCATATGGCTCACTTAAACACTTGTCACTTCACTATTTATCATAGAATCCTTTTGGTTGGAAGAGGCCTTCAAGATCATAGAGTCCAACTGCTGACCCAGCACTGCCAGGTCACCACTAAACTGTGTCCCTCAGCACCACAGTTCCACGTCGTCTTAAAACCCCTAAGGGTGGTGACTCAACTGCTTCCCAGGGAAGCCTGTTCCAATGTTTTGCAACCCTTTTGGTGAAGAAATTTTTCACAATATCCACTCTAGACCTCCCCTGGTGCAGCTTGAGGCCATTCCCTCTTGTCCTATTGCTTTCTTTTTGGGAGAACAGACTCCAT
>VWZY01011555.1:551754-570921 GCA_013399075.1 Chloroceryle aenea | reverse complement strand
GCCTCCCTCCAGCTGCTGGCACAGCTTTGCCCAGGGCACCGCTCACTGCCTTTGGGTGAGGGCACCTTGCTGGCTCCTGTGCAACTTGGAGTCCACCAGGACTCCCGGTACTCTTCTGCCACGCTGCTTTCCAGCAGCTCTGCCAAGCTCATTTTGGTCTCAAGGATGCGTGGATGTGTCCTGCGATGCTTTGTGCCCATAAGGGTCCCATCTGCAGCCAGTCCCACCCTCTCTCTGCAGGTCTCCCCTTGACACTGCCATGCTGGGCAGAAGGGCTTGTTTCCTCCAGCCCAAGCAGTGCTCCGAGGGAAAGGGCTCTCTCTTGTGATGGGATAGGAGAAAGAGGATGCACCCTGGCACCAGAGTTCACACATCTCCATCTTTGTCATTTTCCTCTTAACTCCACCTTTTTCACAACTATGATCTTCAATTAATGTCTGTGCAAAAAGTGATGGTTTCCACTCTCTTTTAGACCACAGTCTCTAAAACTTGAGAGGGAAACTCCAGGGAGCAGATCAGTCCAGAATAGTGCTGCTTAGGGGGTTATAGACATGTCCCGTCCCCTTCCCTCTTGCTGGGATGCTGAAGTCAGTTGCAGAGGGAACAAAGGTTGCCTCTGGGTTGTTGCCTCTGGGGCTAAGTCAGGAGAAGCTAAAAACCAAAGCCCAAGCTGTCATGTGACATTTTGTGGAAGGGAAGGGAAAAAGGGACAAAAGGAAGGAAAGGGCGGGGGAGACAGAGTGCAGCTCTCTCCTTATATCCTCTAGTAGTGTTAGGAAGGAGTTTCCAGGATGGCAAAACCCCTCCTCGTGCAATGTGCATTTGCAAAGCTGAGTGTTGGAAGAAGGCTGTGGCTGAAAAGCACAATAGGGGAGAGCACACATATTTTATCTTTGCATCTGCAATAAACAGTAGTTTATTGGAGTAAACACTTTTGGTGCTGTTAAATACAATTGTGGCACCAGAGAAATACTTCACCCTTTAACACTGGCCATTTCTGGGCTTGAGGTCCTTTTTCTTGTTGTTGGTGTTGTCTCCTTCTTACATCCAGGCCTGGTGGGGTTTTTGTTTGGTGGTTTTTGGGTCCGAATAACTGTTCATCATCTTGGCAGAAATTCATAGTGGAGCTGGGCTCTATGTCCCCTGAGTTTTTTTCTTAGTACATATTCTAGAAGACGGTGCACCTGGGGAGGTGGAATTACTGGGATTGGGTGATGGACTTAAGCTGAGCTAGTTCACACAAGCCAGCACAATTATCCAATAGCTACAGCCACTACCACACAGCTGAGACACTGAGTAAATGACGGAGGAGAAATAAAATCAGGTCCACAGGTGCAGATGCACTTAGCCTGGAACAGCTTCATCATATTTATTTTGGCTTGAGGGAGGCCTGGCCCTATGAACAAGCTAGTGAAGGCACCTTAGTCTGAAAAGCCAAGACCAGCAACTCAGCAAAGGGCTCTCTCAGTTCTCATCAACTACCAGAAGCTCACCGGGGTTGGTACTGGCAGGTTAACACTCAGGATTCTGTTACAGACATCATCTCTGTAAGTTCATCTCTATGAAGTTTAACAGGTAGGTCACAAACGGTTAGATAATATTTTTTTTGGTGATTTTTAACTGTACTGATGCTCTTCATGGGAGCACAGAGATGTGTCTTTTCATCTTGCTCTAAGATCTGGTTGATTCCTGATGGTTCAATCTTACTGTCTTGGAGGAGCCTGATATGTTAAGAGATTTCATAGTCCATCTGTGTCATGATGTAGACCATGGCCTTTCACAGCTACTCACTGTGTCAGTAGGGTGATCTTTAAGGTGATCAGCTTTTCTGCCTGAGCTATTTACTGGTCTCTTGGATTTGGAGCCATGCACTTATTTAATTGAATGAAACAGCTGCTCAATATGTTGTGAGCTCTATGGAGTGGAAAAAATTCTCATGAAGAGTCTGGAGTGAAGAGCAGTCTTAGTCTTAACATTTTTCTGTGGGAGATAGAAGAACAGAGGCTGAGAGCATAATAGTAGTCAGAAAGAGCTGCTCTGCAGACCATATCAAATCGGGCATCAGGAAAGCATCAGAAAAACACAGCTTGTTCTTTGAGGTTATAAGCTGCAGTACTCAAAAGTGATTTTTGTTATTCATTACATCCATGTTTGGATTTCATGTGACAGCTTTTTGAAATGATACTTTGTTGTATCTATGAGACAGAAATCATAAGAAAACTGATTTTCCTGTTTCAAAAATGTCTGTTAATATCCCTGAGTGTAAGGCAAGGTTCATCATTACAAGGGTTCGTGCACAAATGTGAGTTTCTTCTTTTCTTCTTCCTTTGAAATGTATAATGCTGAGGTGAAAAAGGTGTTAATTAGAGCTGTAAGATGAAGATGTTTGCTCAGTCTGAGTTCTGGGTCACTCTGTTCCTTGTCTTCTGCAACTGATTTTTGCAGATGCTCTTTGTTCATTGGATCACTCGAGGTATTAATGTCATGGTTTCTTTGGCTCCTTTGGCATGGTCAGCAAATTCACTGGCTTTTGTGTTTTTGTTTTTTTTTTTATTAAAACAAACGAAAAGAAGAGCTGTGGGGAAGATTTTTCGGGAGTTAACTTTGGCATTGTCAAAGGAAAGTAGCATGGAGACTTCAAAAATGAGGTTGAATCACCTATTTATGAGAAACATTATAATTTTGGATAACCTTCAGGAAAGAAAAAGGGATGTGGTGTTCTGACACCACCATCTGAAGATGTCTCTGATAATTGAAGGAACTTAATCCACTTCAAAAGCAAATTATTTTATAGTGTTGCATTTCTTCCTTTTCTGAATGTGCTTCTCTTACCTGACCATTTTAGGTAACCTGAGTGGATAGCAAAGGAGTTGCAAAATTAGGACTAGCCTAAAAGTGTTCAGTACTAGAAGGTGCTGAGAGTCCCAAAGTCCCGTTGAAGTTATTCTGCGATCATGTCACTATAAAGGCATGTCTGCTTCTTAGGATTAAGAGTGAAAAATCCCACTGCATTTCTGGTTAACAGGATTTTTTTTTTTTTTGTCCCTAGTACCCTCCATACAGGCATCCCATTAAGGCAGCAGGAAGATCTGTAATGGCTGTATCTTGATTAAAAGTCCTGGCATCGGTAATGGCACAAGCCTGTGGGATTTATTACCATCTGTGTGGATCCTGTTTGTTTTTTCCTATGGAAATCCAAGTTTATACGAAGGCCATCAGATGGAACCTGCACGCCTTTATTATTACTAATAGTGGCAAGGAGTGCAGCTCCAAATGATGCATAACATTTTTTTTTTTTAAAGTAAATCATAAGCCAAGTTAAATGAACTTTAAAAGTGAACATGATTCATAACAGATACCATTTTAAAACTGACCAGACACAGCAAATGTAAATTCTGTCCTTTTAACTGTAAAATGTTTAAGCTTATTTGCAAAGGAGTTTGAAAAATTAAAACCATACCTTCTCTGTGTTTCTCCAGTCATGAAGAAATATCAGGGTTTGTATTTGAAAGGATGGCAATGCAAACTGTATAGACAGACTAGATGTCTACTTGAATTATCTTGCTTGTTGAGGGGAAGTCTTAAACTGATGATCACATATAATCTGTAATGTATTAAAAGCATATTCTTTATTGGAGCCCCCATATTACATTTCAAATACATTCCCAAGGAATGTTTCAAAATGTCATTTAAAATTATTATTTTTTTCATTGAAATGGCATGTGTCCCCTCAACACTCATCTAGAGCTTTATTATTATGATTCTTTGGACAGTTTAAAGACATGAGATCACTTTTTGTGGTTTTGTGTGCCTCACGCCACCCCTGATCCTGCTTCGGTGCTAATGCCAGCTTCACGTTCCCCCTAACAGCTTAGCTCTAGCTTCTTGGCCTGTGTAGGTTTTGTTTCAGTTGATCAGAGGTTTGGCTAACTTAAATATTTAGGCAATATATAATAACTGTATCTCAAACAAACACTATAACTATCACTTGCAGTGTTTGCTATCGTTAAGAAATAGAATTCTAGCTTCCATTCTAGCCCCCCCTTTTTTATTTGTTTTTGAGGTTTTTTTCAGACACTCAGGAGTGATTTCTGTCATCTGAAGGGTGATTTTTCAATGTGAGGTATTTTGAAGAAATTGTATCTTGAAAAGCTAGAACTTAGCAGTGGATTAAGGATCTGTGAGTGCAACTTAATGAGAACCTTCAATAGGCTATAGAATTATCCTAGAGTGTTTGTAGCCCAGAAGCAAATGTGAGCTCTCTATATACACCAGTAACAGTCCATGAGAAAAATGCATTTTCAACACTGACGATAGGCCAGGAACTGGACTGGTGCTTCTTGAAGCCAGTGGGATTGCAAGATGTCACTAAAGCACTTAAACTTTAAAGGCTGCAGTGCTGAAATAGGAGACTTCATAAGAGCATCACATCAACTGATTTAAATCAGCTCATATTGTTAACCAGCTGAGCTAACTTGGCCTGGCTTTTGTTGAATGTACCACAGTACAGCCTAATGAAAACCCCCACCCTGGGACAAGCTTAGCTGACTTTCAGAGGTGAGACACCTAAAAGAGTGTGTTCTCACAGGTACCTGTGCTTATTTTCCACCACTCCTGTTTTACTTAGGGCAGTGGAATTTAGTGGAAATATCCCACATAGTTAACTGACAAAGAAAAGCTGCACATTTTAACAGAACTCTAAACATTGATAGGTTTAAATTGACGCTCCTTTTCCAGGTTTACCTGAAGATTATCTTGATATGTTCGCTTAAGTCCAACTCTAACAGCTTTTATGTGACACAATTCAAGCAGTAGGTTGTGGAGTTGTGTCTAAACATTGTATTCTGTTTACAATTGACAGCTGTGGGAGAGTTCTTAAAGCTACTTTTTCATCACTGTTGGATCCTCAGCTGCTTCTGCTTTGCAAAGAGGATAAAACCTCCTCTCCGACAGCTCATCAGAGCAATGAATTTTCTGATCCTAAAAGTGCTAAAAAGAACAACAGGTATATGGATCTTGTTGTCTACCAGTTTTAAAAAAAAATTGGCTGCAACTTGAGAGCTCAGCCATGTGTGTGCTGAACTCCCAGCATGAAAACTTACCTTGATGGCAAGGTGGGCAAATAAGAGTTCCTTCTCCTCCTGTGACAGTTACTTTGTAGTGTGACAAGTAAAAGCACTGTTATTGTCAATGAATACTTTCAAGGGTACCTTTATTTTTTTGTGTGTGTTTGTTTATGAAAGAGAGAAGTTCTAAAGTTTGTTCTGTCGCCACTCTCAGTGGCACAACATCCATTCAAGGTGACAAAGCTGGAAATGCTTCAGGCTTGCTGAGATTCCTGTACATGTAGACAAGTCAATACATCTCAGGCTTCTGAGACCTTCCACTTTTCATGAAGTTAGCTTGTATTTCAGCATGCCATCTCAGGTGTTTTTTTCCCAAGGAACCTTTGTTCCATATCATCTGGCTTTCAGGAGCACTTGAACAAGAAGAAAAACACGACAGTCAATTAAAAACCAATTTTTTTGCTCTGGTATCATTAATCAAAAGCACAAGCAGTCCCAGCACTGACACCTGGCAGGGTTAATGTTTAAGACCTGTGGCAATTACAGCTCCCCTGAAAATCCCTTGGCCAGTGAGTCACATAAAAGCCTGTGATTATGAAGGAAATGGGAATTAGCAGGAAAAAAAAAAATTAGGGAAACCAGTTGAAATACACTGGTAGCAAGAAAGGTAGAGAAAAATCTGACTGATTGGAGCTCCCCTGGGGAGACGAAACAAGGTCTAGGGGTCACTTCTTCACTGAATTAGTAGTGTCTGTCACATGAAACCAAAATAAAGCAGGAACAGAAGTAAAAGATTTTCTGTATAGAAATTGGACTCTGTTCTCTTGCACCTATGTCTCAGTGAGACCAAGTGCAATTAGTGGGCTGTTTTTTTACTGATCCTAACTCAGCTGTAATCCTTTTCTCTCAAATATCTATTTCTTGGTAAAGAATAAGATGCCCAGAGACTTGACTCACTTATTTTTAGCAACGAACAATTCAAAGATTACACGGAGCCATTGTTTCCACGAGCTCCTTGTCTAGTACAACCTCTGTTATAAAACAGTCTTTGCAATCCCCAAAAGTTAGTCAGTTAAAGCAAACACAGCTTTAATGAAAACAAAGCCTCTTGTGGTTAGAGCAAAATGTAGTGCATGTGTTTTCACTAGCTAAAGAACATTATCTGGATGCTTTTTGTGCCAGATGCAATTGTACCTGCAGGAAAAAAAAAAAAAAATCTGGTAACTAAACAGGAGTTTAAACAAAGAATGATGACAATTTGCAGCAATTTTTTTTTTAGTATCAGTAACTAAAAAAAACACTATCATGGTACAACTGAAAAATCTCTTCCTACCAAGCATGGTACCATAATTTTAGTTTCATGAGCTTAATTTAGTGCTAGGAAAAAACTGAGAGATAGCAAGTGGCTTTTGCTTCCCACCTGGCTAAAGATCTATTTCACCTGAAAATACTTAACTTGTGCAAGTCTGTTCACTGCATCCATGGAATGGGTAATTTGTCATAGGCATTGTTGCAAATACTTCAGCTATTTCAAAGAGCTGAAAAGTATAATTAGCCTCTGATTTAATGTTAAATTACTTGAAATTGTGACATACTCCAAAGAGCAAGTAATTAATTTCAAACTGTGGGACCAGTTCAGTAGTGATGGAGAAAACGATTGATGAAAACGCCAAGCCATGTTAAATAAAACACCAGAAAAACTCTGAGGCAGTGCCAAATCACTGCAAAAATTCTGGTGTTTAGGTCCAAACCACTGTCATGCAGCTTCAGTGCTGCAGGACAAAAATCCACTTCAAATAACAAAAACATCAGTAGAGGAGAAGTCACCAAAAACCTTAAAAGAAAACCCAGGTATTTGAATAGATGTTAAAGAAAGGGAAAAGTTATTTTGGGGTCTTGCTTTTTTTTCTCTTCCACATTTGTTTTTCAACATTTCATGTTCCGTGAATACTAACTGCCTGATAGTTTGATTTGAGGTTTGCTGTAGAAATGCAAATATGTAAATCTGCTATTGACATTTATTTCTAGTGAAAAAAGGCTTTGTTTTACAAGAGCAGAAAATAAAATTTAGGTCAACCTGTACATTAAGGTAGTATTTATGACTAATTTGTAAAAGTTAATGGTCAATCTTTTGTTAAAATATCTACAAATCAATTTTTGTAGAGTATAACAGAGTAATAATAATGCTACTTGTTAACTTCCTGTAATACCGTGCATCAGTCTGCTTGTAACTTTACACAGTTTAGATCTGTCTAAGCGTAACAGCTAATTATTGTTTATTAATTCTTATAAATCATTAATTAAAACACTTAAAATACTGCTTCATTTACCATAGTGTCATGTCTACAAACTCAGCCAAAATTTTGGTCAGTCTGAAATCTTTTTCATCAGCGATAATTAATCTTTTACTTTTGTCAATATCTGTGTTGGTTGAAATTGATTGTTCTGGTTGTGCCAGTTACTTCCAGTGAATAATACTGACCAGAATGTTAAATGGTGGCAGACTTTTTAAGAAGGTGTCACCTCTTTTTGTACTAGCATTTTCCAGGATAGAACTATACTTTAATCATGAATACTCTTGAAAAAAAGTATGATTATGGAAGAAATGGCTTGCTTCAACTATGTGTAATACACTACAAAAATTAGGATGGAAAGAAAAGATGGTCACATAATTTAAATGAAAATACATTCAAGAGTTAATGTTTCCCAAATGACGTTCATTATTCTTATTATTTGCAATAACTGAAATAAAAGCTTTTTTTCATTGTGAAGTTAGTTTTCATAATGCTCATAATTACTGAGATAAGAAAAGAAGGAGCATTACTGGAGGATGTGTACAGGTAGAAAATCCACATGGAGTAGAGGACCATGGTGGGCAGTCCTGTTTTTGTGGTCTATCCCTGCTCTGCACATTAAGGAAAAGTGAAGAGCCTTTATGGCATTGCTGGAAGGTCCTGATTCTGCAAAACCCACAGTTCGTGCTCGGCACTGTATTATTTGAGGACAGTGGGATTGCTGGCTTGCTCAAGATAAGCATCTTCCTTATAACCATATACAGTTACTTTTCAGTGATCAAGCAGAAAAGCAGTAGAGTTTCAAGTGGTGGAATGGTAAAGGCAGTAAGAAGCAACTTCTCTGTGATTTTAAACATGTGTAGGAAAGACATACTGCCTTCAGAATGAAGACAAGTAATGAGAGAAAGAAATGAGGAAGCAGGTGTCTCTCTATGTGTCTGATAGAATAGGGTCCTGAGTGAGGAAGGAGCAGTTAACATACTTCAGACTCTCAGAAGGAAAGAGTCTGTCCCCATGAGGTGAGGAACTGGACAAGGAACAGAGCCGTCAGCAACTGGGGCAATCAAGGGAGGAAAAGGTAAAGAACTTACTGAAAAATGTGTCTGGGAAGCGGTGGTGATGTAAGGGGATTTTCTGGCTTTTCAAAATGGTTAATAGATTTAAAATCATGCACTGGTAATGCAATTGATACTAAAATCCTCATGTTCCAACTGCAGAAACATATGGCTGTTTATATATTAATATGTTATATTATTCATTATGAATCAATGTAGAGAGACATTTAAATTAACTCCAAAGTGGCAGTTTTCTTGTATATTTTAAAACTTCTGGTATAAAACAATGCAATATTCTGCATTTTGTGTATCTTAAAAATGTAGACTGTAGGCATATTTGGATTGTCTCTTTTCAGTAAGCAGAGTTTGTTCTGGAAAAGGGGTTGTGGTTTGTTTTTTTTCCCCTATTTATGATTGCTAAATACATGTAGATTTAGCAGGTAAAATTTGACAAAACATACTAGAAGTAAATTAGTTTAATCAAGATACAAAAGGATCTTGATTAAAGATCCAAAGAAAAGTATTCATTTAAAAAGGTCTTTCATGTTTCAGTACCAAATTGTGAACTGATTTCAGGTATCACTTTATTAGACAAATTATATATATAGCTGATAATGACAATGAAAAAAAAAAAAGAAACATTAAAAAAATAAAACAAAACTCCCCCAAAACAAACAAACAACAAACCCAAAAAAAACCCCAACCAAAACCCAACCAACCCAAAACTTAATTGAAGCCTCCATGATTCAGTACTCAAGTATTGCTTCCAGTCTTTTATTTCCATGATATTTCTGCCGGAATTTTGTTTGCTTTTCAAATGCATTGTTGAGCTTTATGTTGATATCTATTCCAGATGTTTGCAAGTTCTGCTAATTTGTTTTCCACATGATACCTACTTACAGAACCATTTCACTTGTACTTATTGCAATTGTTTCTGCTAGCAGCATTCCCTTCTGGATGTAACATTTTTCTTCCATCGGGATAAGTTTTCCCACTGCTTTTGCTATTTATTTCTGTATTTCCATAGTAATGTCCAGGTGTATTTAAAGTCTGTTTTGTCTGCCTCCAGGAGTTTACAGGTTGAGATTTGGAACTTGCAAGCAGGCTGGTGCATTAGTCCTTATGAATAAATCGTTGATTTTAGACAACTAAATCAAAATTAGATCTCAGTTTTAGAACTAGAGTAACATAGCATTTGTTGTAGTAATCACGCCTAATCTCACCCATAATGCAACAAACTTCTAATATTATTGTAAATTCTGTACATAGTTAACCGGATTTGAACATTCACTTACACACTTTGCTGTGCTGTTCCCACAGTATTTCATTGTGGTCATAAAAAATATCTGACTATTCTGCTACATTATAAAAAAGAAAATAAGAAAACAAAATAAAAATATCTGTCCAAATCTCAGCACTTCTATATTCTGGGGCTTTTTAGCATCCAGACCTGGATCTAAATTTCAGTTTTGCACTACTGGAACATCCTCAGTGCCTGCTAATACAATTTTTTCTTGTTTTCTGTGTCTAGCTATTTGCAGCTGCTTAATTTTTTTCTTTTGGGAGTCCTTTTGTTCTTAACCTTGCTTTTCTTCTTTAGTATGCTTCTTCATATCAGAGCTTCAGTTTCTAGAAAATTAATTGAAGCATCAGTTCAGCACAATCATTCTTGGCCATTCTGGCATCTTGCAGAAAGTGCTTTCAATGACGGGGTGCATATGAGACACTTGGTGATTAATACTGCAAGTGTAGAGCATGTACAGCTGTGAAAACTGGGTGGCAGAGCTAATTTGTAGATGGATCTAGATGAATTCATAGACATCTCCCAAGGAGATAAATATCAACCTAATTGAGGAACTCTACATGAAACACCTGAAATAGATTTTATAGATAAAAATCACGGACTTTGCAATCTTAGGCCTCAGGGCACAGTTCCTCTGCTTGTTGAAGCACTCGGGTCAGGTTTTACAGAACACTATGTAAGCCAGGCCTGAGAAGATGGAGTAATTGGTTTAAGAGGAAGCCCAGTGATGAGAGTGAACAAAAATACAAGAAGGTTTGTAAGATCAGGAGCTCACGGTATTATTAATAATAAACTGATAAAGTGATAGTGTCTACTAAGCCTTAACATGCAAATTTTTTTAAACAGAAAAAGCAACAAAGGCACGGTGTGAGCTGACTGAGGTTTGGATCACTCTTTAATTAATTAGGGCCTTTGTAGTTTGAAAGTGAATGTAACTGGGCAATTCTAGTGTGTAGCTCTTTTATACTTTATAACTAGCTTTATTCTGTTTCATTCCAGATAGGACAAGTGCTTAAAGACAGCCTGTAAGATTATTCTTTCAAGAAAAACTGCAGAAAGAAAATATTTTTCTTACCAGTTGAAAGGAATTTGAGAACTACACACATAACGTATGGGCAGTGATAATTCATTAGTTTTTACAGGTACGGTCATGATGGGTAATAAGATAGAGACCCCACTTCGAGTACTTTGTCCAGCTCTGGGGCCCCCAACACAACAAGGATGTGGACCTGTTGGAGCTTGCCCAGAGGAGGGCTACAAAGATGATCCAAGGGCTGGAGCACCTCTTCTACAAGGACAGGCTGAGGGAGCTGGGGTTGTTCAGCCTGGAGAAGAGAAGGCTCTGGGGAGACCTTCCAGTATTTATTTTGGAAATAAGAGGAAATTCTTCACTCTGATGGTGGTGAGACATTGGAACAGGCTGCCCAGGGAACTTGTGGATGGTCCATTACTGGATGTGTTCAAGGGCAGGTTGGATGGAGTCTGAAGCAACGTGCTCTAGTGGCAGGGGCCCCTGCCATGGCAGGAGGGTTGGAACTAGGTGATATTTAAGATTCCTTCCAACTCAAACTATTCTATGAGTATATTTTTAATAGTATCTGGTATTTAGTAGAATCTGGTTTATTTCATTAGTTTCTTGTTAGGAGTGGCTTAGTCACTTTTGCCCTTTTAGTAAGCAGAAGAGTTGATCTGTATGGGGCTTGTGAGGTCAAGGTCAGGGGATAACAGTGGTAGTCATAGAAAATGGTTTAACAGTTGGCTTTTATAATGTGCCATACACAGGCGTTTTTTTTTCTAGTGTAAGAAAGGTTTTTTTGAATTATCTCATTTAAATATTTTGGGGTTTATTAATTTGTGTAGAAGTAATGCCAATTGTTTTTTGAGTTAGTGGTACATGATGATACATGATTCTGGGTAATACCTCTAAATGTCTTTGATGTTCGTGCAAATAACCTGCTAAGAATTTTTAACAGCAATAAACTCTTCATTGTGAAAATGAGGAAAGGAGACACTTGAAATTCAGTCTTTTCCTTGCAGAGATATTTTTAAATTCTAATCACATGGCAAGGTAGAAAAATGTGTTTCTGATTTTCAGATGCACTAGTGCAGTAAAGAAGGTATTGAGTTAGAAAAAAATGTGAGGAGAAACTGTAAAATCTGAGTAGTGGAAACTGCAGTGAGGAGATGGAATTGAGAGGAATTAATTTGGTGGCCTTTTAAGTGTGGATTGTGACATTTTAGATCCCTTATTGTTAGAGTATAGCAAAAATGCCACATGTGAACCATGTAAGTAAGTACAATGTGTCTGATGCAGCCTTTTATGTGGATGTTGTATTTAGTAGTGAAGTGAGATCTTGGTCCTTGACAGCTCTGAGGAGCCAGAACAGTTTATGTTATTAAGAAAATGTTTGTGTGGCTGGGTTTTGTTAGCTCATCTAGTGTCATTTCACCCATCCATTTTGAAAAGGACTTTTTTTTTTTCTTTTTGATATGTAGATGAAAATTAATGCAAAAGGGAGGTTTTTCAAACTTCTTTTAGGAGCTGGGTGACCAACAGCTATTTATACCATGCAAAATCTCTCTCTCTGTCAAGTTTTGATGGAATTTTTTGTAACAGTGTTGGTAACGTGATGCTGGTATAAGAAAGTCAGAAATCATAAAACTTCTTTCACCTCTCTCTTGCATGTCCTTGCCTCTTAGGTACTTAGAGCATATCTTAGGATGGTATTGCAGAATGTACCAGAAAAAGGCCAAGCTGATAGTAGGAAAATTGATCTTAAAGGTAAAAATTTGTCAGAGAAACACGTTTAGTAATTAACTGGATCAGACAGCAGTTTTCTTGCCACGGCTCAATGTGGTTTCTGCTTGCTGTGGTCTCTGCTAAAGAAAACTTTTCTATAATTACAGGTTAAGCCAGTATGCAATGTAAATAACACAAATAATGCTACCTCTTTTTTTATAGTTTTGAAATCTTTTGTGTCCTGTTATCTGGTACACAAACTAATGCCAAATCTATTGGCATTACTTTTCAGGAAATGAGTATAGTTAGGGAGTATAAAACTATATTTTAAGTGGATATTGGGTTTTAAACAGAACAGCATTAATATTTAACTGTGTTTGTATCTTGAAGTGCCATTTTGTGTGGCTTTCTAAACCAAAAATGATTAAAAATAAAATTTACAGCTGGCAAACAGAAATAATAGAGATAGGAAATTTAATGAACTCCCTCTCTAGAGTAGCTTCTTTAGGAAGGCTTCCAGAGACAAAATAATTTGTTTCATACTTTTTAAATACTGTACTTTATGCCACTCTTCTATATGAATACCAACTGTATGTTTAAAAGGGTTATTTGAAGAAAAACTATTCTATATCTGTTCTGTGCCTTAACCCTTCCTTCAGTGGTATTCTTATGAACACGCTATTGCAATTGGGGTGTTACTATAGTGTCACCGAAGAGCTATGGAGTATACAATAGGGCAGGCAGGGATGAACTGGTGCACCCATACAGACCTCCTGGCACAGCAGGGAGGCTTTACACTGGGCAATCCATCTGCATAGCCATGATTACCTTGAAAGCATGTCCAAATATACTTTCTTGATATGGCAAGCTGATGAACACCTAGTGTGCTCTTTGGAAATGTTGCTGATTTAACTCATGCTTGAGAAAGCAATGTTTGTAATTGTCCAATATCTTGTATTAGTGATCTTCATTGGTAGTTGTGCACTTTTATAATAGAATGTGCCCAAAATAATGAAATTATCAAGTTGCTCTTGGCTCTGCCCCAAGTAGGTGACATGTGTGCCTGTGTGGCTTCACATCCAGGCTCAGGCACTGAGGACAAAGTCTAACCTAAGGTTAGTTTGGAAGGTTTTGTGGATTTGAACCGGTTTAGAAGAAAAACTGTTTTAACCAAACATATTGATATTAGCCGTTGTAAAATAAAATTAATTCCATTATCCAACAAAAATTGATAGAGATTCCTGATTCTAAGTTTTTAACATGCTGAAAGTTAAGCTTTTTAGCAAATGCCTTCTTCATACATCCTAAATCTTCATCAAATAGAAGCAAAATCAGGTGCTATGAATTTTTTTCAAGTAGAAAAATTGTGCATTAAGAAGGCCAAACCTATATTTCATTTTGAAAATAATGTGGATATTTAACTTTTTTCAGTTATGTAATATTTATCTTGTATTTAAATAATTGTACAGTATTTATAGAACAAATGAGGTACCAAGTACTGATCAGTTTTTGTAACTACCAAAGAAAACATTTCATTTCAGGAATTGCAAAACATTCATAAATGGGCTGGACATAGTCACAAATTGCTTTTCAGTTGTGATCAGCGTTCCCTAATGAATTCAGACTTCCTAAAACTTCTCAAATTGAATTTGTATGCATATTGTTCCTATGAACTTCTCGATTGCTCACAGATAATTGCAGTTGGCAATGGATCCTTTGAAAGAGGATTGTATTACCTTTTAGAAAAACTTGGCTTGACTTTGCAAGCTTATTGGCGAAATAAGTAATGGTCCTACAGAATATTCTGTTTCGTGAAAATCTCAGCTTTTTTGTATTCAAGCTTGTGATGTCAGTTTTCACTTTGGGTACCTCTCTGCAGCTAGTCTTGGTGAAATCAGTGGTATATTTCTGGTTTAAAGAAGTTCATTAATCACAGAGAAAGTTCTATCACTACCTTAAACATTTGTTATTAGATACTACCCTTAGGTGTGTTGTAATATATGGAACTCCAAAAAATATCTCATTAGCCTTTTCTCTGTTTTAAAGACTAGGTGACTTGTTTCATATTGACCTTGCTGCTCTCAAAATAATATCCTTGTTACTCTGATGTTTCAAATTATTTCACCCTGGTAATCAGTTACAAAAATTAGAGGACATGAATAAAGCTAAAAGCAGCAAAATAGCAGAATGGAATAAATACGCCCTCTGTTACTGTGCCATCTTTTAGGAGGGGACACTGTGGTGATGGAGGGTTTGGGAAGACTATCTTTCTTACTGACCACTAGTTAGACTGAAAACTGTCTGCGAGGCATATTCCTCTAATAGATTGGCCTAAAATATACTAGATTAAGTGTTAAATAAATTGGTATTAAATCCTTGCAGTACATTTGCTGTATTGAATACTGTATCCTCGTCTCTGGGGATTAACAAATTCAGTGGCTTAACCTAAAGACATTTTGTAAATACACCCCATAAATTACACATAGGCTTTTGAGAATAATCCAGGATGCACTGTGGGAGACACAGCCAGTCAGGGATGGCCAACATGTGGCTTTTCCATTGCCTGTGGATCTCGGGAATGTTCTTGGGTATGTGTCTATGGCTGGGGCTCTGTCAGACCGTGGGCATGTGCTGGCCTGGGGGCCAGCCTAAATTCTGTGTCTTTTGATTTTTCAGTCTTTACAGCTTTCTTTTTATTGCCAGACCACAGCAAAGGTAGAATTTTCCTTCCTTACCATGTTTCCTAAGCATGCATTTCTTCATATGGACAGCTTCAGTTCTCTGCTGCCAACCACCTGGTGTGCCTTTTCTCCACTGAGTTGCATCACCATGCATTGTGCCACTGCCAAGTATGTTCAAGAATTAAGAAATTACTTTAATATTAAAGTGGGAAAGCCTCTCTAATAAAGCAGCATGTTGGGTTTTCCCCTTTCCTTTCTAAAATGACTAAATTCAAATTAAGGCTCACAACTTACTATATGTTGGCGTAACTTACATCATGGATAAATCTCATATTTCATTCAGCGTTGTGATCTGATATACATTGCCACATGCATGTGCTACACATTATGAATAAAGCTTTAAAAAGCCTCCTTTTCTAGCTGTTTATGTTATGTGATTGAGTTCTGGTAGAGGGAAAATTTGCCAGGACTAAAGGTTATTACTGGCTGTTCTGCAACTAATATTGCTGAGAACTAAAGCAATTAGGCCTGACAAAATATGAGCTGCTTAAAAAAACTGAGTTTTGAAAGTTGGGCTTTAATGGAACTTGATTTAGTACATGCTACTGACATGAAGATTTTAATTAAAAAAAAAGAGAGAAAAATAGCTGCTCTGCTAAGATGGGAAGCGAAGACAGGTTGTTCTGCAGGTGATGAGAATGGAGGTGGTTTTGTAGTGAAATGCAATGTAAAGCCCTGTGAGGATGGGATGGATGATGGAGCATGGAGGTTTTCTGAATTGAACAGGAATGAGTAACATAAAATTCTGAAAAATAATCTGTTTTGTCCTTGTATTGTTCCCTCCTAGAATGCCAGAAATGGGTTTTTTTTCAGTGGATTACCTTTAATATGTATAGCAAACCCTAGAGATTTTGGTCATGAACAGTTCCATGCATCAAGAAGCACCGATTTCCATGCCTTATTACATGGTTGTCAAAAAGAAGGGGGGAAAAAATGCTGTAGGATTATCCAGAAGATTCTCACTCATCATTTTACTAGTGAGCCTTAACTCAGACCTTTTAGCTTACACCAGCTGTATCTAAAATACAGATGTGTGAATACTTTTTTAATTTTTCTAGCCAAGACCAAACATTCTGGGCTGAGTTGCTATAAATTGCAACCTACTTTGTTTTCTCAGTGAAATGAAAAAAAAATGAAAAAGAGCAAACCAATCCAAAATGCTTAGTCCAAAAAAACCCCACGGTCTAATTATTTTATTTTTATTTTTTAATTTTAAATTAAATAGGCTTTTGAGAGATTATGTTGAAACAAAAAATAGTATTTGAATAACATTTTTTTTCCCCTTAGAATTCTGGACGCTTTTAGTTTTATTTTTGGCACAAACTTTTGCTCAAGTTTGGTAATCCTTATATTTTGGAAGGGTTTTACCAGCCCCATTGACACAACCTGAAGCATTTTCACCTATTAAGGAGTTTCATACTTGTGTTGCTACTTTTTAAATTGTATTATACTGGTGTTATTGTTTCATGTGATTCTCTTAGCCCTCCGGAAATTAATTTTCAATAGGTCACTGATAAACTGGAGAAGATGCAATTTTAAATTTTTTTTCCTGTGAATATACCAAATGTTGTCTTAGAAATAATTAGGCTAAATGCTTTGAATTTCACATTCTCAATTAGATGGTGATTTAGCATATCTAGATTAAATACAGTTGTAATATAGTTGTACTTTTCTATGTAGAAGTCCATTTACTAATTTACTGACTAAAAGTTTTGTGTGGAAGTGGGATTTTTATGCATCCAGGGAGAAACAAAACTATAACTGAGCATTCACAACTCGGAAAACCTCCGATATTGAATATTTGTGATTGGCTCGTAAAGAAAAATACTGGCAGACTGCCTTTTTTCTATGCATCTTCCAGTTTTTATTGGAAACATGCCATTTGTTTTAATGATATAATTAAAAAAAAAATTAATAGATGCTAATAAAGCTAGATATGCATGCAGTAATACACACCAATAAATACTGACCTGAGGAGGACAACAATGGAGCAAAAGCAACTCAAAATGCAGTGCTGGTTAAAATGTAAATAAGGGGCAGAAATCTTAAGAGTAATGTAGCCGAGAGAAAGTGTAAGACATCAAAGTGAATCTTGTCGAAGCTTTTCAAAGTTTTCTGCTGTGACGCATTTTGGGATTTTTGATCTCAGGGTTTTCAATCAAACAAAAAAAGAATCATACAATGTTGTTGAATAATATTGCTGTGAGATGTTTCTAGGAAAAATTTTATTTACAATACCTGTCACAACTTCCTATGGAGACTGCCCATATAATGACAAAAAAAATCTAGTTTGCCAAAAGTATTTTAAAGTGTTTGACAGACACTTCCAAAAAGTCGGAAAACAGAAAATAATGTGAATTACTTCACAGGAGGAAGGCCATAGAAAACTTCCAGGGCTTTTTAATTTGAAATTCTAGTGAAGCATAAAGAGTAGAATTATTTTTATTTTGCTGTGTTTTCTGAACTGCATAATGCAGTCCTTCTTCCAGATCTTAAAGTTGTCATTTTACAGTACAGTTCAGAACTGCACTGGTAACATATTTTCCAAATGTCAGTTTTCCAATTATAATCCAAAATTTAACGTTAATATTTTTTCTTATAGCCATGTTGTAACCGCATTCTGTTGATTTCATAAAGATACCATTTAGCTGAGGTAGGTGGTATTCTGGGCATACGAACAGTCACCTAACGTCAACAGTAAGCAGTAACTGTAACTACTGACTTCCCATCATTTGCAAAAAAATATTTTCCCAAAAATTATAGCATGTAGAAGTAGACAGCATCCAAGTCTCTCACTGGGATATGACAGAGATTTCCTTATTGCTTTATATGCCTTAGATTACTTTTAGGTCTCATTAGATTTTGTAGGCAACATTACATGCTCTTCAGTTAATATCTGAGATAAAGCTGTTTGCCAAGTCCCAAGCATTGCAGCTAGTAGCAACAGTTTAGTATTTTTATCTGTTTCCTTTACATCTTCCTCAACTACCTTCAGAGAAAGTAAAAATAACCAATGTAAACATCAGAACTGGAATAAAATATAGAATTTTACTTCTTTACTCAGTGTGGGTTTTCAAGTTACTGCATTTTCTTTACATTGTTTGCCATAAACTCATTATTTATACACTTTGGCATATTCAAATATAAGCTTACATGCCAAATGCTCAAAACCACCAGGACGCAACCTCAGTCACCACTGAAAATTCCATAACTGGCTTTGGGATAAGAAAAGATACCAAAAGCTTTCTTCTTGATTTATACTTGATTTTAAAGCATGAGCTCTAAGATTCCACTCCTTCACCCTCCCCTAAAGCCAGCGTCTATAAATTGAGCAGTTTTGTTCCGTGACAAAACAGCCAAGCGTCGCTGACATCTCTGTGGGCTAGACAAGATGACAGTTAGCTTTGCATTAATAAAATATGCATCATGTTTCTCTCGCTGTAAATAAGCAGTACTTTCTGATACAGTTCCTCAAACACATTCCTGTTGAAAGCCTCACCTTCTTGCAAGGTTTGGGGGAGTTAAATTCAAGTGTCCAAATATTTGCCATAGCAAATATTTAATAGGGAAGGAGGCAGGTGAGAGTAGCCAGCCAACAGAGAAGTGGAAAGCATCCTGCTGCAGAGGCACTCCTCACCTGAGTCACAAAAACAAAAAAANNAAAAAAAAAAAAAAATTCACCAAAGCCTTTAATTGCTTGGCTTATTTTTCTACTTCTGAATGACTGTGATATCAGGGAGAAAAAATGAAGAATGGTGGAGAGTGGAGAAAGCCCTAGGAATTTTGTCTTTTTGGTCACTTGCTGATGCATACTGAAAATGTACTACAGAAGGTTGCAGGAGAATTTATGTGTAATTGTTCTTCAGGGAAACTAAATGCCTCCTTGGCCCCTCATTGCTCTGTGACTGAAAGCAGTGTTTTCAAAATTAAATATTTCAAAAGAATCAGTGCTGTCCTTTTGTGTGATT